>JAGFMF010011393.1:4743859-4940164 GCA_019455555.1 Galemys pyrenaicus
TGGTGCACTGGTGAGATGGTGATGGGGAATACATGGGGATTACAATTAATGGCAAGTATATGTAAATTTTAAAATATTTTAATAAAATAAAAAAAAATATCTGCTGATACCTAAAGTATTCCTTTTGGTGAAAGTCTGATACTTTAATTCATTTGGAAGCTAAAAACTGCGGCATGCAATGCCCCAGGCTCTGTTCTAGGTAGTGGAAATGCACATGGAAATAAAAAGAACTATTCTTATGAAACTTTTAATTTACTTGAGGGAAACAATAGGAAACTTAACAAACAAATCAAAAATACGATTTTAAATAGTAAAAAGTTCTATGACAAAAATAACATGGGATAGCATTGTAGTGCACGAGAGAGGCAAATTCACATGTGCTTTCTAAGACACCTCCTCTGAAGATGTGACAAGTGCCCTAAGTAGAAGTCAGTCATGAAAGGGTTAGAGGTTTAGAAATTGTAAAGATCCTAAAGTAGGCATATACTGGGTTGTTGAAGAAAATGAAATTATGAGACAATGATCAATCACTGAAGGGATGCTCCTTATATGAATGCTAATTCAAGAACTTACTCATCTATAATCTGTTTATCTTTTTTACTTCTTCAAAGGTTAGTTCATTTACTCAGGAGATAGTTGAATCTTTTGACTTTAGGAAATTCAAGGCCTTAATACTCAGTTTTTGATATTTGTAAGTTTAAATAGTAGCTTCTTAATCCTGTAAAAATAATGTAGACTGTTCTAAAAGCATGGTAATCTTATAATTAAATCTCCCAAGTGTGATTGCATGTATACATGTGAGTACACATAAATACACATTTTTAATGTATTTTTAAATTCAGAACTTAACATTTTCCACTTTTCTACAGAGTTTGGTTTCTTGTTTGTGAACATTTGCAAAGTCATTATGCCTGGAGGAAACAAAAAATATATATACATTTATAAACTAGGGTAATCTTATTGGCTTTCAGG
This sequence comes from Galemys pyrenaicus, assembly GCA_019455555.1. Classification (NCBI taxonomy): domain Eukaryota; kingdom Metazoa; phylum Chordata; class Mammalia; order Eulipotyphla; family Talpidae; genus Galemys; species Galemys pyrenaicus. Next base: position 4,744,832 of record JAGFMF010011393.1, read on the forward strand.
AATCTATGAGTCACCATCACCATCTCTGATGACTTCAAAGAACAAGGGTTTTCTAGGCTTTCTGGTGTCTTAAATATAGATTAAATCCAAGGACCTAAATATCTCAATAACTGTAAAGCTTATATCCTGTACCAGGTGGTCATATTTGTTTATGTTTTTGCTTTTGAGCTTTCCAAAGTTGGGAAACTTTTGTATAAAGTATTCTAATTAGAGAGATTAAGTTTATTGATATTTTTCCAAAGAAAAATGAACTTGGTTTCACCGAATGACAAAATGGTTTCATAAATACTTAACCATACTTCTCTAATTCTGTTCAAGAAAGATTAGCTCTATGTGCACATTTTAAGAAAGACAAATTGGCTTCAGAATGGTATTTATAAGCAATGCAGTTATCTAGCAAAGTGGATGATTCATCAAATTCATTCTTAATTGATGAAAAAAATTATTATAGGCAGTGACTTTCTGACCCCATTTCTAGCAATACTGGGCCCACAGAGTTGGAAACTTTCTGCTTTGTAAGTTCATCTTAGAGTCATTGAGTAGAAATAAAAATTCACTGAAAATCTAGAAAAGTGATATTATAATTTTTAATAATGATTATTTTCCCACTGTTTGAGTTAGGAATAACATTTAAAATAGTCACAGTTTTTGAAATTTTGAAGTGTCACTCTGTCAACCAGTAGTAAAATGTTCTCTGCAGCACTCAAAAGGCTGACCTGAGGGTCAGTGTAATATTTTAATTATTTTAATAATCAATTAAAGGTCATTCAAGATAAATGTTCAAGTAAGCATATTTAGAAAGTCACAAATAATTAGGAGTAAAAATTAGGGATTTAGTCAGAAAATATAACTACTTTCATTTGATCTCACTTTTCATATTTTGTCAGTCACATTTCAATGTAATGTGAGGCTCAAAGTGATTGAAAGGCTAAAATGATAAATGTTTAAGAGTATGTGGCCCACTAAATGCCTCCAAATAAGTTACTTGTAAAATTATTTCAATGAAAAACTGTATAGAATATTGGGAAAATATTAACTATGACATGCAAGAATATAAAGTACATCTTTAAGAAATGTGAAAGATTATTTTAAACAGAAATCACTTCTCAAATTTAAATATTTGGTAATACAATAATAGGTTTTCCTATATTTGTTGACTTTTTCACCCCCTTCTTTATTTCTTCTTCCTTTTCTCACCTTCTCCTTTTCTTCTTACTTAAGAGCTATATAGCACTTAGCCATTCTAGAGTAAATATATAGAGGACTTTGGTTAAATCTTTTACTATATTTCTTTTTCAATTAAAGTAGGCTTAATTATATGAGTCTTAAACAAGACACAAACCTCAGTGTGAAATCTACACTTCTATTTATCCCTTTGGATTTAGTCTTTACCCCAAACTAAGCTTATGAAAATGCAAACCAATGAAGGCACTAGCTTTAAATTCTGTTTTGGACTCCCTTTAAAAGACAGTATAAAAACCAGCTGAGATCTTCAGAATGTTATACATGCTTCTCATAATCCAGCTCTAATCTAATGCTCCAGTCTCACCTCCAGACTCCTCATCTGCACTGGAGTAACCTACCTGCTTAACATTCTCTTCATAGACCATGCTATTTCACACCTCTTTGATTTTGCTCATGTTGTTTTCTCTGCTTAGAACATTGTTACCCAATTTTCCTCACCTGTGTAGCTTAAATTTATGCATTGAGACTCGTATTAGGTATCTTCTCCTCCCGGATCCTTCTCAAATCCCCCAAGTGGAATTAAGTGTCCTTCTTATATGCTTCCACTAATCCTGTACACTTATCTATCAAAGTGCTTGCCACAATTTGTGAAGATTATCTCTTGGTAAGCCTGTCTCTTCAGTTGCAATGTTGGCTCCTTGGTGTCTATTATCTTTGTCACAGTCTCCCAATATTAAAAATTATTCTGGTGGTAGAGAACTAAATTATGAAGTGTATGTATCTGTCGGTTTTTTTGATCTTATGCCACTAGGTACTTGATTCATCTAAATGCTCTTGCTCTGAATCTATACAAGCTAAAAAAAAATAAAAAAGGAAAGAAAACTTTTATATGGTTTCTGCAACAAAAACAGTTTTCACTTACACTTTCCATCCTTGCTTACAGTTTGAAGGATTTTGAAACAATGCAATTGGTTTGGGCCAAATAACTGTGCACATGACTGACAAGTGTTGCTTTTTGACAAGGCTGGTTAAGAGCTAGTATACTCTTTCCAGTTCATTATTCTCCTGTCATGCAGCATCCATCAGAGGTTCTATAGCAATTTATCCTAAATTTAAAACAACAAATGTTTATGTTCTAATAGCTTTGAAAAGGTCAGGAATCTCTGAGAAGCTTAGATAGTTGTTTCTGAGTCTGTCATTAAGGTGCAGTCTCTTAAGGGTGAGGAGAGAGTACTACTGCAGTCACTTTAAGATTCATTTTGGCTGAAGGATTTGCTCCAAGATCATAAATGCAGTTGTTAGCAGGATACATTTCCTCTACGCTACTGGTTAGAGATTTCAATTCCTTACCACATGGGCTGCACAACAAAGCAGCTTGGTTTTTCCAGAGCAATTATTCAAGAGCAAGAGAAAGAATGGGTTTTGAGGCAAACTATAATATTTTATAACAATCTTGAAAGTGACATACGATCCCTTATATTACATGCTGTTGTTTATCCAAATCAATTGTGACACAATATGGGAAGGAATTATGCAAAAGTGTGTATACTAGGAAGTTGGAGTGTGTTACACACTGTTGTGGGGACTTGCTAAGGTGGAACATAAATTATAGAGGGCACCTGGACTAGGAGTCATGAGATAAAACAGACTCTTCAGTCCACATTAAACAATAAGCAAGAAACAAACTTTTATGATGCTAAATCAACAAGAATTCAAGTTTTAATTTTTACTATTCCAGAGTTTAGCTATTCAGACCCATAAAGCTCCTCATATTCATAGACCTACAAAGAGAGATGGTATGTATGAAAGCAACTCAAGAATTTTAGGAGTGATAGAAGTAACTTCTCATTTTTAATCAAAAGATTAGAATTTTTAAATTTTCTTTTTTGCCAGGTGCATTTATTTGGTTAATGTTAGTTTGTACTCAGAATTTTGACAAAATCAGGTATCACATACATCACAGCTAAAGGTCAGACATAGGTCACTAGCCTACTTATCCTGGTCTCCTGGAATGTAAGAAGTCGGCAAGCTTTTCTCAGGCTGACACAACCTCCTTGATAATTCCAGTCACTTCAAGCACTTGATTTTTTTTTTTTTAGTTAAATAAGACCTCTCTTGTAAGATGAATGAGGCAGTATTTTTAACAATGTTTTCTGAAGAGTAAAATACTATATAAATGTTAAACACTGTCCATACATATTTGATGTTGCAAGCAACAGTGTGTGTGTGTATGTGTGTGTGTAGCTGAAGTAACATGGTTTCAAATACTGTATTATTCAGAGGTATAAATAACACCTCTTCAGATATATAGTAGCACATTCAAACCACCATCAATGAATATCCTGTTTATGAGAAAACAGTTTCTCTGGAAAATAACTTAATGCTCTTTTAAATGTATACCCAATCCATACTTCATTAAGAAATTATCACTCACTGAGAACAAAGGTAAATGAATAAATTCAGTCCTAACAGTCAATTATTCAAAAGAGTGATCATATAGATCTTATACTTCATCTAATATCATCTGTCAGTGTGCAAACATCATTTGCTGTCAGTGTGCAAACATCATTTCATGTTAGGTATGTTGGGTAATGCCTGTTTAGAAATATATAAAACCATTTTGCTTGAGGAACTATGGCATGTGACCTAAAGATTGATTTACTCAATCAAATCAATAGAAACGTGATTTTAGAAATTTAACATTAACTATATCAGAAAAGAAAATAATAAAATGCAAAAGTGTGAAAACCAAAGGAGTTAAACAAATCTTTAGATTACCTGAGGTCCTTGGTTTGAAACACTGAGTAAAGATAGCACTTTCAATAACAAAATAATCCTTGATCACAATTATTTAACATTTATCCAATGAGTCACTCCCTGAACTGGCAAAAGCATATTTTACCTTGCAACTCTTTTTTGTAAAGTAACCCTAGCCTAACCTTGATTCGCTTATCAAATGAGCTCATCCTAGCTGGACACTGTAGTCTATTAGAGAAATAGCATGGCATCATGCCGGAACACTCCAAATCATCTAGAGCATGCACCTAATTATCACTTCAACTCTCTTTTCTGTTTCTCTGTCAGGATTAGAAGACAGGGAGAGAGACAGGATGATGTAAAGGAACACAGACAGACCATATATTGTGATAAATCCATATCTGAAGTCTAGTACTGTTACCTTCTGTGACTAAACTTTAGAAAAAGTAAAAAACAAATAATTTTAATGTTTTTCATTTGTAAAAAAGTCTCCTTATTAGAACTTTGTTGTGAAGCATCAAGTGAAATATAAACCTGCATTATAGAATCTTGCACTCAGACCTGGCACATAGTAGTCAATAAATGTTGCTTATTTTTCCTTTGTAATAAGATAAAAAACTAGAGATGAATATGTTCAGTTTTACCCACCACAAGTCATTAGCTGAACCATACCAGTGAACCATTGCTTAAAACTAGTCGATATGGTTTAGCCATTATTTAATAAAACTTGCATTTCCTTGCTACAGAAAGATAGAATGATCTTACATTAGCAAATTAATGCCAGTAGTGGATACACTTGAAAGTTGAAGAGTTGAGTGAAAGTGCAAGGATTTTGAAATGTAAACATAGCTGCAGTATTATGATTTGTAAATATACTCTAAAACACAAAATAAGGAAAATTCATATCAATATATAAATTTGTAACACTACTAAAATGAAGGCAAAGTTTAAAAACTAGATTATATTTGCATTTAAATGCTAGATTTGTTCTTTTTTGAAAATTAGGATCATTTCCCTTTTAATTTTTTTTCAAATATAGGAAAACATTACATTTAAATTATTAGTAGTCCATATTATCTCATTATTGTCTGTCCATTATTAATGTTGCTATTTTCTATTGGACAGCTAGTTAAAAAGTTATTGCTGGACTCCTGTTCAAGTTAAAAACATGATTAATTTTATCATGTAAAACTGAGTGGGTATGATTTTAGTGAAAATGTGGAGGAGTCAGTTTAATTATCATTCACATAAGTATGTTTTTCAATATACAATGAAAAACACATATTCAAAATATAATGTTACCTTTTACAGAACCTTGACAGAGACAAGTAAAGTGTTATCTCCAATCTCGCTCCTGAGTAGGAAGGGTGGGTTTGAATACACATACAGAATAGAATTGGGAAAAGAACTGTCTCTTAGATTTAGGAAGAGTAAGAACTATAACTTTCACATTTTCATACCTAGAAGAGAAGATTTGGAAATAAAACTGCAGCTGATATTCTGCCACCTACCTACTCAGTTTTTTACTTTACTGATACTGTGTAAATTCCTTGATGGATAATGTTAAACAACAAAACAAAACTATTATGTGTATATCTGTGTGTTACTTAAAATGTTAATAGTGATAGATCAACCAAGAACTCCAAAGGTTTTGAGTGAATGGAACCCACTGTAGGTAAATTTGAAGTGGGCAAAAAAATGAGAAAGTATTATAATGATAGTTAGAAATGATTGAAACAAGAAGGAGGGAATGTGAGTTAGGTAGTATATAAGCACTAAACACCTGTGGAAGGATGTATGGAAGAAACCCTAACCCTAACCCTATACAAAAGGACAATAACATTTGTAAGTTCCATCTTATTAAATATTTTTAAGGAAAACATTCAGATGAGAAAAAGGTGACAGCAGAGGCCATACAGAGCTACTGAGCTAGAGATTGCCCATGGAGACAGAAGATGACTATGAACTTCATCAGGAGAGATTTCAACACAAACATGAAGAGAATGAAAGGATAAAAATGAGAATTTAGTGTCTGCTATGTGTCAAGAAAAAAATACATACACACACATACATATACCTATGTGTATATACACCTTTATCTATAGAGAGGATATCTATTATATTATCATAATATTTCTACAAGGTAGGCATTATCAACCTTAATTTTCAATTGTAAAGAACAGACTTGGAAAGCTCAATAACTTACTAATTAAGAAACAAGAAGCATAGTCTGTCATTTAATGAATGTTCTCCTCATTTTGCATGTGAAAACAACAACAGAGAAGATAGAAGCATTCAAATGAAATCATGATATCTTTAAATGTACAAATAAGAGAGTCAAAACCAATTCATTTCCTCCATATATTTCATGTTTGAACTAATTTGAACCCATCTCTTCTTCCAGTTTTAGTTCAAGGAATAAGAAGTAGAAATTTCCATTGAGTCTCCCAATAGTCCCCAAAACATACATACACAAACACATACACACACACACACACACGCACAAATGTTAAAAACATAATATTGCTCAAATACGCATTTCCCAAATAATTTAATACATCTACATGACTATAGTATAAGACATACTATGGAAGAGGTAATTTGTGACATGCTTTTGAAAACACCAGAAAGTCCCTCCTTCCAAAAAAACTCTGCCCATCCTTCCTCCTAAGACTTGAAATTCTATATTTAGACATCCATGTGTCTTCTATTAAAATGCATTCACTAATGAAATCCCATGTAATTTTTTTGTCTTATTTTGAATGACTTTTGTCACATATTTCCAGGATACTGTTTTCTGTTTTTGAAAGAAACATCTGATAGAAGAGAGGGTATATAGTGAAAGAACAGGACTTGGGGAAAAGAAATGTTAAGATTTTGTGTGGAAAAATTAAAATTTTGTCAATATTTTCAGGGCATATCCTATTATATCACTTAACAATAGGACATGGGGGGATGACTTTAAACTTATTACATTATATTTGTAAGTGCAGCAATGTTGAAATTTTCTACATAGGCAATGATATGTAAAAGAAAACAATGAATGGACCTGTAGCATCAGTGATTACATCTTCTGTCTACACTGTGGTATTTCACCTTCATACCTAATGTTGTCTCTTTATATTGAATGAATAATGTGATCTCTTGCCCTACCATCCTAAGCATAAAATTACTTATACCAAAGGGGCAAAAAGCAATTCTCAATCTAATCCATTTTACAAATTTGACAGTGACATCAAAGAGCAGGAAGTTGTCTGTGAGTAATGACACTGCTCATTTGTTTAAATGTCAGACTTAAGCCTCATCAACTTTCAGGGAATATGTCAGTAAAGAATGGATTTCAGTTCAGCTAAAGAGGATTTCAGTGTTACTCAGTCCTGAGGAAAATAGTTGTCAGAATCTTAAGAGCAAGAGTACTTTGAGTAAATCTATTTAAGCTGAATGGAATTGGTCATTTCAGCACTTGGTGCTGTGGACAGTAGTCTCTTCCTTGATGTTATGAAATAAGTAGCTATATTGTAGAAGAGTTTTCTTCTTGAAACTAAAACATTCCCCAGGCCAGCAAACATGTACCTTTAAACCATGTAATTAGGACATGAAGACTATGCATTGCAGTCTGGGCAAATCCAGAATGAAATAAAAGCAGAGGAGCAAAATTTGTCAGAGAATAGGTCTGAAATAAAATTAGGAAATGGGAAGAGTTATTATTTGTAACTATTCCTGCAGAAATTGTCAAATTTTTATTGCAAAGCAGTAACATTCCTCTGTGGATAGGTTTTGTTGGAGAGAATGGCAAAGCCATTAACCCCTCATGGTAATTTATTAACAGTGGACTCAGATGCTGGGGAGAACAGGAAACACGTTTAATAGGCTTGCAAACAACCAGTGACAAAAATTAATTCTCTGTGCACTTTCTAATTCTAGAGTGGAATATCAATAGAGAAATCTGGAACCAAGGTCATAAGAAATAAAATGGAATCTGACTGATGATTCTTAACAAGTCATTTCATATCTCTAAGTTTTGCTTCTTCCATCAAATGTGTTACTTTTTGGTATAAATGAGAAAGTGTATATAAAGGAACTGGCATACAGTAGGTATTCAATAAATGTTTAATTTGGACATTCACCAATTTCTCAGTGCTAGCAGAATGCAGTAAAATGTTTCTATACTAGTGGCCTGTGTATTAATATGTGTAACCCTAAGTATGAATAACAACAACAAAGGGTAACAAACAAACAAAAATCATTATCATCAACTGACTTCTCTTTCTAACATATAGCCATAATCACGTATGTTATCACCTCACCCACATTTTTTTCATCTCATACTCTTTCTGCTAAACTTAAAAAAAAAAAAATCAACAAAAGGAAAATAGCCTAAAGTAAAAAAGTCTAAATCTCCCCAAATATTCTTATATCTTACTACTTATTAAACCAATTCTCTATAGAATACCACAAACTCTCAGTCACATAATACCAACTACTCTGCTGGCTGAATTGGTGGCAGACTGCTTTGAATGCTACCTACCCGTAATGATACACAAGGGGGAGAAAGGTAAAAATCAGGCTAGTGCTGAAAGCTTGACAAGTTCCTTGACATCTTCCATTACAGCCATAAATTCTTCCCTTTTGACTTCAAAACCTCCCAGCCTATCTCACTTCACTCTTCTCCCCTTTTGTATAGCTAAAAATCAAGAAAATCTCCCAGCTTTCCCCAGTTCCTCATTTCAATAGAGATTCCCTCCACACTGCCCTCTACATTTTTAAAAGTCTCTCACTCTCCATTCATCAAGGTACAAGCTCCTTCCATTCACAATTCATGGTAAGTCTTCTCTCCTTTCTAAAGCTCCTTTTCTTTTAGTGGATTCTCCAGATGTCCTAATAAAATGTTACTACAGCCACCAACCATATCACCACTGCATTTCCTCCTCCAGGAGAGATGGGGAATGGGCTAGGAAATAATTGCATACAAACCTAGGTGGCCACAGATAGCTAGCATAGCATTAAACTTGGTCTCGCAAAAAAAAAAAAAAAAAGGATCCCGAGCCTAGCAACAAGAATGATCCGAAAAAATTATTTATTGCTCGAGTGGATGGATGGATGAATGAATGGATTGATGAATGATTGCGATCTCGTTGACACTTTTGTCTCACGCCCCTCCTTCTTGCTCACTCCTGCTTAGTTCCCATTTAATTCAGCTTGGAGAGTGAGTGAGTGAGTCTCCCTGCTTTGCCAACGGCTCCACTCCGTTTTCATTACCACCTCCAGACAGCTTAAACCCCTTTACCAAAGGGCACTCTACCTAGTTCACAGTCCTTCCTGCTTTCAAATGTCACAGAGAGCTTGCTCCTTAGGGGCGCAGCAGCTTTGCATTCGGCTAGCTTTTCCCCTTCTGATATCACCCCGCCCCCTCAAACACCCAGGTACGTTATACAAAAATAAGACTAATTTTCCCACACTCAACAAAATCCATGGGGATATCCCCGTCACTGCCTCTTTCCTGGATATTATAGCCTAGGCAGGTGCTCACGAAATAAACGTGGTTCCCAGCTTCTCCCCACAGAAAAAGAAACAACCACTCAGGGCTTGGTCCTGGTTTGTAAAATCAGTAAACTTTTCTTTTAAAAAAGATAACCCCACCCCAAGAGCAATGACCTCTTTGTTTGTATCCCAGGGGGAGGGAGGGGTCTTCAGAGCCCTTGCAGCCTGAAGTGAAGGGGACTTGACAGCCCTCTGGAGGGCTTTCTGTCACCAGACTCACCCAGGACGTTCCCAATAAGCGCCACCACGAACACGATGATGTACCCAGCGATCAGGACCCACTCATATTCTTTCGGGTGTAGGTATTCCCTCCACAGGTACCGCAGGAATTCCTCGTCGTCATAGTCGGTGGGGGTTAAAAAGGGCTCTTGAGTTTCATTCAGCTCCAAAGCGGATGACCAGTTGCGACAAGGGGGGGAGTCCTCCAATTTGGTGCCGGACATCACTGGCTTCAGTCCGGTTTCAGCTCAGTGCTGCAAGCTCCTCTTCCCCTGCCCCATGAGCACTGGTGATTTGCGTTGGGAAAGGCTGCGCGGAGAGGCGAGAAGGGGCTCTGGAGCAGAAAATGACGTGAAAAGTTACTGAGCCAATGCCTCCGGACTCTTATGCCCGGCAACTTCTGCGGCGGCTTTGCTGTCTTCACAGGCGATTTGCACCGGGAAGAGAGGCTGCTGAGAAACTAAGGACCCGGCACTGGAGGCTGCAGCAATGACACCGGGAACACCGGGAGGAGAAAGCTACCTCGGGTTCAGTTCAAGCTCAATTACTCTTCATTCCAGCACCGAGTCCGCAACCCACAACCTCCTCCAGAGCAGAGGAAGAGCTGAAACTGAAGTGGGGGGGAAAAAAAGTATTGAAAATTATTTAACCTGTTTTCTGTGGGTTAAATCTCCTCTTTCCTACTTTCTTTCTCCATTTCCCCCTTGCAGGTTCTTTAAACCACACGTAGACATATGTAAGTCTGTGGACATGACAAGCATATCAACACATGGTTAATACACGCTTGTTGATGCACTTGACTTTGTAATGTAAATATGAAAGTAATGAGGAGGAGCCACTGTGTTCCTCAAGTAGGACTATGCAAAAGTCATTTCAGGCAATTATATTAACATTATTTGGCTTTGTCATTTCAGCCCTTCCTTTAAAGGAATCTCCACCCCCACCCCCCACCCTCATCTCCTATTCTAAGCTGGAGAATGAGACCATTTTGTGAGCTGAAGAATATATTTAGCTGGAATTTGAATTTGCAACAGCAAGTATCATATGAAATAAAGTAACAAAGCCTTGAAGGACACCAAGGGTCATTAATGTAACCTTACTTAATACTGTCAAGCAAATGACACCACAGACATTCCACATAGTATTAAACAGATTCCCAATAAGATGTAGTGGTATAAACAGAAGTCCTCTCCTCACTGGTTCAGAACTGCTATCACCTGACATTCTCTTAAGACTTGATATTTGTCTCTAAGAACAGTATTTTGGGATTTGTCATAGTCTGAGTTCATGATCCTTTTCATGCTTAGTAGCCATAATAAGAATATTGAGTTTGATTGATGATAATCTTAAACAGGGAAAGGGTCTTAAAATCAGCTAGGCTACAATTCAGTCTAATGTTAGAAGCCTGATAACATTGCTAGTTTGGGTATTACAGCACAATTCACTACCACCACCGTCATGAGGCTTCTCTAAGGTGTTCCTAACATGAAAATAAGGTCATAAACTAACATTGGTTTTTCTCAGTCTTTTACCCCCATCTCCTAGTTTGCATTTGGTACTCATGGAATAAATCTTTCATATGATGATCCACCCCACCCCACCCAGCTCCCTATATATTTTTTCTTACTATTTCCATTTTTTTTTCAGATGACACCATCTCCACAACCTGTATTTTCTTAAGACAACTGTCAATATCTTACATAATATGCAACTAGAAGGAAATACAGTAATCTAGTCTGGGTCCTGCCAGCACAAAATGTACACTATTCTTTGGATACAGCCAATGCTTATATCTAATTATTTGTTCAATAGTCACAAGGCATTTCTGGTTCATAATAAACATTTAGCCAACTGCCCATATCAACACCCTCAATCATAATTCTCCACGTTTGTCTTATACTTTACAATGTATAAAATCCCTTTAAATACTATTGTTTGAAATATATGTAAATATAAGATGCATATTTGAATATATATGTAAAACTGGTTTGTAACAATGTATATAATCAGGTATAGGATCAACCCCCTTCAGGGTATGTTGTGATAACATACCCACTACCAGGGCACTCACAGTCCTCCAGCATAGTCCATTGAACACCCTCTACATTTTGCTTTCAACTTGTTTCCTCACTCTTTGGCAGCCTCAATTCTACAGTCATATTTCTAGGAGTTGTTAACTGGTTTGGTTGTGTTTGAAGCTTTGTTTCGTTTCTCTAATCCCATGTATGTGAAACTATCTGGTATTTTTCTTTTTGCTTCTGAATTATTTTGGTCAGCATTATGACCTCCAGTTCCATCTACATTGTTACTAATGACAAGAGTTCATTTTTTAAAGCTTTGAGTAGTAGTATTCCATTATGTATATATAGCACATCTTTTTAATGTATATATCTGTCATCTTTTTACATCTAGGTATCTGTTCTTGGGTACTTCGGTTGTTTCCATAAATTAGCTATTTTAAATATTTTTGTGATGAAGATAGGATTGTATTTATCCCTTCGAATTAGTTCTTTTGAATTCTTCAAGTAGATACCGAGAGGTAGAATTGCGGGATCATGTAGAAGAGCTACAGTTAACATTTTGAGTAACCTCCATAGTGTTTTCCATAAAGGCTAGACCAGACTACATTTCCACCAATAGTCATATGCAGTATTTTAAAACCCTGATGGGTTTTCTATTACTTGCCTGTTTTATAGGGGAGGATATTGTTCCTGAAGAAAAATGATTTACCAAAGGTCAACTGACAAATCAGTGGCAAAAACATCCATTTCTTCTGAACCCAGCATGATGCTTCTGTTATTCTAACAATGTCATGTTTCACAAAAAAATACTATTTTATGTTTTCCCAATCTGCACTAGTCATTTTTTTAAGAGAAGGGAATTAATAGGCACATAACTGTTTGACAAATACTTAGTGGTCCTAGTTTATTCTTAGTGATGTAAGTCAAATAAGGTCACTCTTTTCATGCATTTTACTCTCTAGTGAAGTTAGAGAGGGAAAAAGTCAATTAATAAATATATAAGAAAAATATTAGGAAGGAAAAAGTTCTGTGATTAAAACTAAATAGGGTGAAGGGATGGTGAAGCCTAAAGACCATCTTAGAAATGAACAAAGAGGCCTCTGTAAACAGATGATGTATTAAAAAAAATACCCAAATGATACGTGCATTATTAATTTAATTTTATTAATATGAGGTTTAAACAGATCTTCCTAGATGATGATACTATGAGCCAAAATATTAGCCAGTTCCACAGACCTCTTGCCATCAGTAAATTTGACAAGCAGGGCTTCTGTGGCTTCAGTCAAGTTCATTATACAAATCTACTAACGTTATCCTGTGGTGTAATGCATTCCTCTGACTTATATATTTTATTTCCTTGTTCATGTACTATTCTTTTCAAAATGGGAAGGTGTTTGCCACATTAGCTTCAATATATATTCATTAATGTCTATAAATTTCTTGCCATAATTACTCTTTACCAAAAGTATAAAGAAAAATGAGAATATTTTCAAGATTTTGTTCTAATATGTGCTTTGTTTTGTGACAGGCCTGTATTCCTTTTGATCCTGTTTTCTTCTGTCCAGGATTTTTCTTAAATATATGGTACTGCAATGCTGTACAAAATATGCAATTAAATCTTAAAAATATTATTTGTTTTCCTTATTGTAAGTGCATTAGAGATAATGAATACTTCAGTATTCAGTATTCATTTTTGATAGCATCTCCTTCTTTAGATATTTTTATATGTATAATGACCCTGCAGGAGAAGCAAGGTAGTGGCTGTGAGGATTGATGGACCTGGCTATTACTCAAAACATAAGGGACTGAATAGACATTACCCAGAACACAAACATGATGTTTCATTGCTTCCTTGAGGGAGGCTGACTGCATGTTTGACTTTTATTTTCTGTTTCTCTGCGCATTTTGAAGAATGAATTGAGAAAGACCAGGGAGGAGCCCTACTCTTGACTTCTCAATACTTGGAAAGAACTTTTTTCCTTCCTTCTTTTTTGTCAAACTGAAAATCAAGTTTTAGCACTCTTAAAAATGACTGCACTGAGCTTATGTATCCCCCAAATAAATGCATTAGGTTATAGGAACATCTCTAAGCACCTTTTCTTATCATATGGTCTTGGACCAAATCATTCTGGAATAGTCCTTGCATCACAGGGGTTCTGGATATTATTTTTCAGATTAAAAAAGGGGAAAGAAACTTCTGATGACTTGTTATTAAGAATAACTCTTGTTCCCTGAGAAGATAACAAACTTGTACCCTAAAATACTGAGACACTGACAATCAAGGTAATTTGTCAAAAAAATACTATAAATCATTTCTGTCTGCTTATACTGCTATCCTTCTTTTAACCTCTTTATGTTTTAATCGTGTTCTTTTCAGACAAGTTTCTCTGTGTTCCTTTTTCCTTCTACCTTGCATTATCAGGTCTAAAAATTTCCCTTCAGGGCCTCCCTGGTGGCGCAGTGGGTTAAGCAATGCACTATGAAGGAAACCGCAACCACTGCCGCAGGAGTTTGATCACTGCTGCGGGGGCAGGAACCCACATGGCACAGCAGACCTCTCCTGCTGCTGCTCCCCTCAGCTGTGTGTTTCAGTCAGTCTGCCTTTCTGTTCCCAGCTCTGTCTCTGGTGACTCCTCTCACCTCCCTGGTCTCTGGCCTGTACTCCAGCTCTTGTGTGCATAAATAAATCTTTAAAAAAAATTTTTCCCTTCATTTTTTTTCCAACAATATATGAAGCTTTTCTTTATTTCTATCCCATGTTTACCATATACAGATGCTGTTTCTGTTATATTTAGTCTTGTGTCCTTAAAGCATAGAATAAGCAAGTGATTTAACTGACATGTGCTTAGGTGTATATCTAAAATGGTCTGAAATTTTAAAGGAGATATCAATTCTATAGAAGACTATCCAGAAGAAATATCATCAAATCCCAGACCTAAAGAACAAAGAGTGGTAAGATTACAGGAAGGATGGAAGAAGCAGTAACACTGAAAGCAGGTGACTTGTTTGTGACACAATTAGGACAGTCAACACTCTTGGAGGGTTTACCTGGGCCAAACACATTATATGCATAAACTCAATTGTTCTTCACCACTCTAAATGGTAGATTTTATGAGTCATTATGCTAATTTTACAAATGAAGAATCTAAAAGAGAGAATAAGTGATTTGCCCAAGGTCATACCACAAGGTGGCGGCAGTCCTTGAGCAAAGATGTCAACCTGATTCTAGCGGTTTATTTTTTTGCCATTACACTATTGTTTCCATTTAAAGACCCAAAAAATGTTTAGCTCTTTAGTTTATCCATAGTAATAATTTTGTAAACATTTTGAGTCTTAAGAACATTTATAATGTTATGTAAATTTTATATTTTTTAAATTCCTGTTACATTCTAAGTAGTGTTGAAGAACTGAATCGTGAGAGGTGTTGCTGTATCCCTTAATGTGATATTTCCCACAAAGCTAATCAATCTCCTCTGTTTTTTAGGAACAAATGTGTCTGTTCACACTATCTACTTAAGGGCATAAATGTTATCTGATTCATTTTTGAACCCAAAGAACTTAGCACAGCACTTGGTAGGTTATTACCTCATGATCAAACCTGAGGTAAAGGGTGGAATTCCTTTTTCAAAAAGTGAATGTTCTGTGGAAATTATGCAAATGTGTCACCTTGCTTTATATAAAATCATAGCTGTACCTGGGTATGTATATTGCTCGCTATTGTTATTATAATATGTGCCCTTTTATATTGGCTCTTTCACTTAGGAATATGCATTTAAAGCTCTTCCATGCCCTGCTAAGGTTTGACAGTTGTTTTCTTTTGCTTTTGTTTTTTTTTTTTTTTAAAGATTTATTTATGCATACAAGCACTGGGGTACAGGCCAGAGGTGTAGGGGGGTGAGAGGATTCACCACAGAGAGCGGGGAGCAGAACAGGCAGATCAACAGAAGTACACTGCTGAGGGGAGCAGCGGGCACAGCAGAAGAGGTCTGCCACACCATGTGGGTCCCCCCCCTGGCCGGCAGCAGGGATCGAACTCCTGCTGCAGTGGCTGAGGTTTGCTTCGCAGTGCGCTGCTTAACCCACTGCGCCACCAGGGGAGGCCCTGTTTTTGTTTTTTTAAGTACTGTCCATTTTCTGGACAACTATGTTACTTCCAAATTTTGGCAATTTTGAAGAAAGTTGCTAAAAACATCCATGTGCAGGTTTTCATGTGATCATGACTTTTGAACTCCTTTCTGTAAATACTAAGGGGTGCTATTGCTTGTAGGACTCTTTGTAAGGGCTTACCAGACTGTCTTCCAAAGTCACTGGACCATTTTGTGTTTCTATCAGCAAAAAATGAGTTTTTGTTGATCCATATCCTCAAAAACATTGGTTTTTATCAGTCCTTACGAATCTAGTCATTTCTACAATGAAAGTACAGTGGTCCCAATATCATTTGTTGAAGAAACTATTTCTTCCCTTTGCTTATTTGTCAAAGAGCATTTGATTATATTTATAGTAGTCTGTTTCTAGACTCTCTATTTTGTTCCATGGATCTATTTCTTTATTCTTTATTCAATACCACACTGTCTTGATTACTATGATTTTATATTAAGTCTTCAAGTTAGGTAATTTCAGTCCTCCAACTTTGTCCTTCTACTTCAGTATTGTGTTCACTACTCTTTATGTTGTTCTTCTTCATATAAACTTGAAAACCAGGCAGTTGATATTCACAAAAGTGCTTGATGGGATTTTAATTGGTACAACATTGTATTTTCCTAACCTAACCAGGAACGTGGAATATTTCTCCATTTATTTAGAACTTCTTCTATTTCATTCTTCAAAGTTTATAGTTTTCTTTACATAGATATTATACACATGGATAAGTTTTCAGCTTTTTAATTATAAATTGTATTTTTAATTTCAAATTCAATTTGCTCCTTGTCAGTAAATATGAAAGGGAATAACTTAAGTATTAACCTTGTGTTTTGCAACTGTGTTATAATCACTTTTTATTTACAGGCATTTCCAGGGTTTATTCAATTGCTACTGTTAGTTTTTTCAGATATTCTACATAGATAATCAAGTCATCTGTGAACAATGGTAGTTTTATTTCTTCCTTCCCAATTGTATACATTTCCTTTTCTTGTCAAATTGCATTTGCAAGAACTTATTTCAATAATATGTTGAAAAGCAGCAGTAAGAATGTGTAAGGATACCTTGTACCTGACCTTATGGGGAAGACTTCAAATTTCTCACCATTAAGTATGAGGTTAGCGCTACATTTTTCTAAGTATATTTGATCTAGTTGAAGTAGTTTTCTTGAAGTTTATTGAAATTTTCTATCATGAATGGATGTTAGCTTTTGTAAGATAGCTACTACTGAATCTTCTGATATAATCATGTTATTTTTTTTAGTGGGTTGATATGATGGACCATACTAATCAGTTTTTCAATATTAAGCCAGGCTTTCATACCTAGGGTAAACCTTACTTAGTTGTGGAACATTATTATTTTTATAGTTTTCAAATTTAATATGTTAATATTTTATGCTTTTGTACCTATGCTAATGAGAAATATTTGTCTGTAATTTTCTTTCTTGTAATATCTTTGTCTTGATTTGGTACTAGCTCCCAGAATTGCTCACATGTGCTGGTCTCACAAGATATACTAGGAAGTGTTTCCTCTGCTTTTATCCTTTGTAGATATTGTAGAGAATTATATTTTAAAACTATATTAATACATGATATGCACACTATCTAGTTATGGTGAAAGAGATTCATGTGTTGAATTCCGATGTTAAAAGGAACATAACAATCTTTCCCTGAGCTAAAAATGACTGGTCTCTTTTTGTTGTTGATGATGGTTCATTTTTATTATCTCTAATTAAAATAAATTTCACAATCCTTTAATATTTTTGCCATTGTAAATTGTAAAAATCAGTGATTTTAATATATTTGTAATTTTCTGCAGCCATCACCCCAAAGAGAAACCCTATAAACTTCCAATTTGCCTTTCAACCAGTTGGCAACTAGATTTAACTATTGTAGAAACTGCCTATAAATGTATCATAGAATATGTAGAATTTTGTTTTTGAATTCTTTCATACATTTTTAAGGCCTATTCATGTAGTAGTATATACCAGTATATTTTTACAACTGAATGTTCCATTGTATGGATATACCACATTCGTTTATACATTCAGCAGTTATTGTGATTTGCATTTATCACACCATCTTATGTAGATTATAAATAAAGCTGTTAGGAACATTCGTGTATACATTTTTTGCTGAAAATTATGATTTTAGTTCTCTTTATTGTATAACTAGTGGCTGGATTTTTGTTCTATATGTTAACTCTGGTAACTGAAATTTTGAGTAATTGCCAAACTGCTTTACAGAGTGACTATACCCTTCTGTACTTCCCATAAATATGTATAAATTTTCTATTTTTACACTCTTTACAACTGTAACTATCCTTGTGGTAGTTAAGTGATATCTCAGTTTAATAAACCTTCCATTTTTTTCTCAAATCCCACTTGTCTATTGTATATAACTCTTTAATATATTGCTGGATTTATCTGACTAGTATTTTGTCAGGAATTTTTATATCTACAGTATAAGATTAGTCTATAGCTTTCTCTTTGTTATATATTTGGCTGGGTTTGGAATCAGAGTAATACTAAACACAAAGGGAGACTCTGCCTTGGATTCCAGTTTTACCATTTACTATCTATTTCAACCTGAGATAATCACTTGTAACAATTTTTTTTTTTTTACTTTTCATCACTAGGTTAATAATTCCACATAAGTTATTATGAGGATTAAGTGAAATTGTTATGTGTGCTTTGTAATGATCATGGTATTTATATCAACCTATAAAGAGCATTGGTGGGGATATTAAAACTAATAGTAGCAAGGGCAGGACTAAAATTAGAAATCAATGTACCTAAACTGGGAATAATATACTTTATTTCTTTTGCTTTTCACTAAAGTATCCATAAAATGATTTATACAGGCATTCCAGATATGCTACAATAATATAGCAACATTATAATTATTATAATTATAATAAAAATAGTAAAAATGTATTATTAATGCTATCTACATACCCATATGAGTTCATACTGACCAAGAGCTTGAAACTTGAAAATACCAACTTATATCATCCTCAATACCATGATGAAGATGTTGGTATTTTCCTCTATTTTCTAAATGAAAAGGATACCTTAAATGTGGATAATATATCCAAGGTTGACATTTTAGAAGCTAAAGAACAAATTAAGTCTGTCACATAGTATTACTCCTAAAGTAAGTCAATGTTTAATCTCTGTAGAAATTGCTCTCATGTTTATTTAGATAGAATGATCCAAATTATGCTCAAAATACTATTCAAAAACTATAAACATTTGTTGAAATAACCAATAGCTATAAATGAAAATAAAATAAGGATGAATCAATCTTAATTTCTTATGACCATGAAAACACTTCTTTAAGAGTTTTTCTCTATATCTGGATGAGTTAACATTGTGCATGTTAAGAATGTCTAATTACCTCTTCATATAACTCTGTAGTGAATAGCTATTAGACCTTGGCAATACAAACAAATGTTCTACAATGAAACACCATACATTTATAGAAAATGCTTAATACCAATGGGTGAATATCTTCCTCTAAAGAACTATCTCTTCATATAACTCTATAGTGAAGAGCTTTTAGACCTTGGCAATACAAACAAATGTTCTACAATGAAACACCATACATTTATAGAAAATGTTTAATACCAATGGTTGAATATCTTCCCCTAAAGATAATAACAAAGCTATTATCTTTTTTTAGATCTCTTAGTAATTATATGAATTGAGGTTGATTTCTACATCTTTGGCTGGTTATTGTGCTAACATAAAAAGAATACTTAAATACAAACATCATTATTCATTTCTGTTTTGTTAACTTGGTAATTTGGTTTTTAATATAAAAATTAAGGATAAGGCTTAATTTAACAGACACAATAAAAAAAATTTTAAAACCCATATAACTTAGCAGCAAAACCAGTGTTTGGTTCAATAAATTTAAACATATTATGTTAAATGTATATGATCAAAGGGTTGCCAACAGAATGTGAATGAGATGATAAGCATGTTCTGAGGTTGCACGCTGGACAATGAAATTTGACTTGAGAGAGACATAGTACCTGGTAATGTTCCCTGACATCACTATCAAAGACAGGGTGGTTATTTGATTATAATCATCAATTTTCATTTTTATGAATGACACTGCTCAGAATCAAAAATTTATAGTTTGGAGAAGTATAGCATTAAAATGTTTTAACCTTAACAAATATTCTAGATGAATTTCAGTTAGAAGTTCTGAAAGCAAGTGCATTCGTCTTGTTTAAATAAAATATTTCAGTCATTTTCTGAAAATAGTTATCTAAATTCCACATACATGTAATTAAAGATAAACAGATATAAAGCAGATAAATTCTTTTCTCATTTATGTCTTAAGTCATTTAAATTCACTTTCATATTTTAAAAAAATAAACATGGTTTAGACATTGATATCATGATGTCAAGATATGATTAATGGTTGGCATATTTTATTTAAAACTTGCACTTAAGGAGTTTATCTTTAATTTCGATTTGTTGGTTTATGGATGGCATATTTTAGCTTTGCCAAGATATTCTGGTATGTCCTCATTTGACCTTTCTTGTATTCATATTTGATAAAAAGAAAAAAGAACACATATAAAACATCATATTAGCATTTTCTCCATCTCACTCTCTAGTCTCAGTTGTATCTGCTTGCAGTTGGTAAGATTTTAGAAAAGATTTGTCACATTTACATTATTTCAAAGAAATGCCCTGTTGTATAATATTAAAGACAGTTCCATACCAACAGCATTGATGACCTCTTTTAAAATAAGATTAATATTTTAAGCAAATAGATCTGAGACACTTAGTATTATAGTGACTTTTTTCCACAAAATGTAAATTTTGTATTTCATTGAAAGAAAAAGCAGAACTTTAGAAGATAACAAACATAAGAAATAACAAGAAAAAAGGATTTGAAGGTCTATTTTAAAAGGAATTTTTCTTTTTTTTTAAGGCTAATGACTATGTTCACACAAAAGTAAGAAATTTGGTAACTGTCCTTAGGTTATATTTATGCAAATTTTTTGAATGACATATAATAACTTTACCCATTAACAACAATATCTAGGTTCACAACTAAAAGATAAAGTAAGGAGTGGGGGGGAATGACCATCTTGCTTTTTTATACTCCAAGTTCTCTGTCTGTAAAAGTATATTTTAATGCAGTTATACAGTGATCGTTGTCAAAATTTAGTGATTCTGCTACACATTTACATATTTAATGAAATGCAATAAATGAGATGTTTATACACACACATACAGTATCTGCAACTCACACATGGACTTTCAAGGTCAGGACTCCAGTTTCATAGTATTGTAGCAATTGGAAGCATTTCAGAGACATACCATCTTCTTGATAAAAATTAAGATGTACCCATAAATTTAAATCACATAGGAGGGAATGAATTCCCATTACATACCACAACTAGGTTTTCCTAAAAACCATGCTGCAGACTATTATAGTCACCTGCGTCTCTAACGACTATTTCATTTAAGTTTGATACAAATAACTGGAGAAGAGGGTGGTAGGTGGGAGTTAAGTCCATCAATGCCTGATAGTCATCTGATAAGAAAAAATTATTTCCTTATAACTTCCAATCAACAACTAATATTCCAATTAATAACTATTTGTGTGTGCATATGTATCTGTACACTTCTTATAATATTATTAAATAATTTTTATTAAAGTAACACTAGTTTATGACATGGCATAGGTTTCAAGTGTATATCATAATAAATTGGTATCTGTATATTTTACTGGAAGTTCACCACTAAAAGTCTAAATTTATGCTTCACCATCCAATTGACCTCTTTCATCTGATATACCACTCCCCTTTCCTGTCCCTTTAGGTAATCATCAATTAGGTCTTATAATTAAAAAGTTTATTTTTATTTTACTTTGTTCATTAATTTATTTAGTTTCTCTTCATACCACATAAGTGAAATACAATTTGTCTTTCTAGTTTGATTTATTAAGCACAATACCAGACCTTGCTGGTGATTAAGTCTCAGCACTATCACTGCTACATTCTGAATCTGATCCCCAGGCAATGAGCTAATAAACTTACTGCACGGGAGACCTCTCCTGTCTCACCTGCTGCTCCCCTCAGAAGTGTATTTCTGTAGATCTGCCTGTTCTGCTCCCCATCCATCTAATAAATCCTCTCACCATTTGCATTCTGGCCTACACCCCAGCTCCCCTACACACACACACATACACACATACACACTCACTCACTCTTTTAAAAAGCACAGTACCATCCAGGTCCATCTATTTTGCTACAAATGCCAAGATTTCATCATTTTTATAGCAGTATAAAATTTCACTGTTTATATGTTCATACACTTATATAATTATATATTGATATAAAAAGATATATAGACACATATATAAATATTTTCTTTATCCATTTGTCTATCAATAGGCACTTAAGTTGTTTCCAGTTCTTGGCTATTGTATGATGCTGCAAAAAAAAAATGTGGGTACTTATATCTTTTGAATGAGTGTTTTTATATTTTTCAGTTAAATACCTGGAAGTGGGATAACTGGATCATAATGAATTTTTGCTTCTGTTTTTTTTAAAAATCTCTATAATATTTTCCATAATGGCTTCAACATTTTACATTCTCACCAAGAATGTTAAACAGTTTCCTACCCTCCACACTTTCACCAACACGTGTTATTTCTTATATTTCAGTAAACATGCTCTTAGGTATTAGGTATTTTTCATTGTTATTTTGTTCTGCATATCCTTCACAGTAAGAAATAATTACCATCTCTTCATGTTCCTGTTTTCTATCTGTATGTCTTCTTTAGAGAAATGTCTAATCAGATATTCTGCCATTTTTAAATTAGAGTATTTGTTTTTCATTATTGAATTTTATGAGTCCTTCACATATTTTAGATATTAGTCCCTTTTTGGACTAATTATTACAAATTTTCTCATATACAATTTGATACCTTTTTTTTATGATAGTTTTTCTGCACATGAAATTTTTAATTCAGTGCAGTCCCACTTGTTTATTTTTGCTTTTGTCTTCCTGGCTGTTAGTCATATCCCCAAACACAGCTATAATGGTTGATTCATGAACCATACTGCCTATGTTTTCTTATATTTATTTTGCGATTTCAGTTCTTACCACCAAGTTTTTAATCTGTTTTGACTTTTTTTTTCATATGGTGTTATACAGTGATTTAGTTTCATTCGTTTGTGACTGACCTAGTTTCTTAACACTATTTTTTTTAAAGATTTATTTATTTATGCACACAAGCACTGGGGTACAGTCCAGAGGTGTGGGGGGTGAGAGGATTCACCACAGACAGAGCAGGGAGCAAAACAGGTAGATAAATGGAGGAACTCTGCTGAGGGGAGCAGCGGACACAGCAGGAGAGGTCTGCCACTCCATGTGGGCCCCCCCCCCCTTGCCAGCAGCAGGGATCGAACTCATGCTGCAGCGGCTGCCATTTGCTTCATAGTGCGTTGCTTAACCCATTGCGCCTCCAGGGAGGCCCATTCTTAACACTATTTTTTAAAGAAATTTTCTTTATTGTATACTCTTGGGGTCTTCATCATAAATTCTTAACATATTTGTGAGTCTATTTTTGTTTTTTACTCTACTGATATCTGTGCCTATTTTTATTCCAATACCATTCTGTTTTTTTTTTTTTAAAGATTTATTTATTTATGCATACAAGCACTGGGGCACAGGCCAGAGGTGTGGGGGGGTGAGAGGATTCACCACAGAGAGCGCGGAGCAGAACAGGCAGATCAACAGAAGTACACTGCTGAGGGGAGCAGCGGGCACAGCAGGAGAGGTCTGCCACACCAGGTGGGTCAGGTGAGTTATCTGCAAGATTAATTATTTCATCATCTTTCCAAAAAGGAATCTTGCAGTTGCCCATGACTCAATTAGCATTTTTGACCTTGAAATGTCATTTTTGTTTTAGATCTGCATTGTGAAAATTAATGTCTGCAAGTCTTTTTCTCTGCCTTAATAAGAATTCTATAACAATGTGCCATTTCTTACTATTATGTGTTTAAATGATTAATTTTGCACCTATGCAAGTATACTTTTTACAGCTTTTATGCCGTCTAGACTGAATATTTTATAATGCATACTGTTGGTTTCTGAGACACATATTCAATATATGTCAATTTCATACAAATCTTATAAATATTTTGTACTATTCAGGCATTTATTAACTTGGTGATATCTGTTTCTTATTACTATGTGCCAAACAATTTAACTATGTAAAAATAATACCATGAAATGCTCATTTTGAAGCCTAGGTGTATGTTAAACAAATATTAACAGATGTAAAGGGACAAATTAAAGCAATATAATGATAGTAGTGGAATTACATACCCCACTTTCATCAGTGGATAGATCGCATAGCATGAAAATCAGTACAGAAGCATTAGACTTAAGTGATATGTTAGACTAGGTGAACTTAATGGATATTTGTAGAACATTCCATCCAAAGCAGCAGAATACACATTATTCTCATGTACATGTGGAACATTCTCCATGATGGATCTTATGTAAGGTCAAAAAACAATTCTTAATAAATTTTACAAAACGCATCTTTTCCTACCATAATCAGATAAAATTCCAAGAAGAAAACAGAAAAATTCACAAATTATAAGATTAAACAATGGTTTGAAAACAAGATAAAAAAATATCTTGACTCAAATGAATACAGAAATACAACATGACAAATTTTATGAGGTATAGAAAAGACATTTCTAAGAGGGGAGTTCATAGCAATAAATATCTACATTAAGATTTCAAATAAACAAACTTCATATACCCCAAAGAACTAGAAAAAGATGAGCAGACTAAACCTGTAGTAGGAGGAAGGGAATATAGATCAGAGTGAACCTAGTGAAATAAAGATAGAAAAGTCAAGAGAAAAGATGAATGAAAATAAAGAGCTAGTTTTCTTAAAAAAATAAAAAACATTTGGCCAGACTTAAGAGTAAAGACGCAATCAAATAGACTCACAGATTAAAGAAGATATTAAAATGATATCACAAAATACAAAGCCCTAATACAGTGCTGCATATAAATAATCACATGATAAAAAATTGGATGACCCAGAAGAAATGGATAAATGCTACGGAACATGCAACCACAGAAGATGGAAACATGTATAGAATACCTGAACAAAGCAATTACTAGTAAGGAGATTAAGTCAGAAGATTAAAACACCTCTCAACAGACAATGTCCAGGACGAAATGGTTTTACTGGTGAATTTCATCAAACATTTGAAGAATTAATACAGATTACTTTTAAACCCTTTCAGAAAGGGAATTTAAAGGACTATGTGCAAACTCATTTTAGGTCAGCATTAACCTGATGCCAAAACCAGACAAGGTAACCACAAATAACCACCCTGATGAACACAGAAATAAAAAGAAATTTAGGTTGGAGTAACTAACAAACAAAAATAATATTCATTATGTGGACTGTAATAGCTGATAAAAGAACAAGATGTTACCAAACAGGAAGGAATAATTTCCTTATTCTTTTTGGAGCGGTCGTGATATATACGATTAGTTGTAGGTAGAAATAAATGACAATAAAGAGTTTGGAGACCTTGAGTACCAGTTTTTAGCTTTTAGTTTTTAATGAGAAAAGGCTGACATGTGCTGAGAAAAGGAGGAAGCTTTATGTGACTATAATATAACTGAAGGAAGATAGAGTTGAGGTAAAGGTGATCACAAAAGATTTGGGGCAAGGTTGATAAGAGCTTACTTGTCACATCAAAGAGACAGGTCATTTTGGATGGGTGTTTAGCATTGTTAGAGTCAATAGCATGGAGTAACAGCAGGGCAGGTGGTATTTATTTTTATTATTTAAAAGATACTGGGTTTTAAAGTGAAAAATTGAACAGCTTCAGACAATAAATCAAGGAAGACTAATTAGGGGTCTATTGCAATATTCTACATATCAGAATATCAGGACATAAGTACTAATAAAAAGAATAGGAAGGACAAAGAACATTTGTATGGCATTTGAGGAGTAATATACGCAAGGCTTAATGTCTGGGAGAATATAAAAAGGAAAGGTACTGAGGTATAATGGTGTATTTTATTTGGAGTAATCTGGTAATAATTAGGCTAATAATTGAAATGGAAAAAAAAACAGAAGAGGCATTTGATTAGGGAAGTTATTGGTGAAATTAACTTTGATATTTTATCCCTGGGTAAGATGTTAGAATAATCCTTAAAGAGACAATGATATATCTTAATACAGAGCTCAAATCCTTCTAGCCAAAAGGATTCAAAAACCATTAATGCACATAGGTGGCCACTGATGCTGAACAACTCATATTGTTCAGAAATTGGGGGAGAGGAGACCTGAGCCTAAGATCCGAAGACTATTGATATTTGAAGAAAACATGAAGAAAATAATTCTCAGACAGTAATGAGAAAAGAGAGCTGCAATAAAGCAAGAGAGACAGGAAAGAGCACAGCATAAACAGGATTTTAGAAGAGAACTCAAAAGAAAATATATGCCAGTCATGTCTGTTGCTGCTTAGTTCTTCCACACACGATGCCTGACTACTATGTGAGTCCTTTTCCTTTTTTGGAGGGGGCTGATAATTACTTAAAACCAATAGAAGTTCTTCGGTCTGATATAAATGGTTACTGACTAACTCAATGCTGCTTAATACTTTCATTTGCTTTATGACAGAAAACACAGTGAGGCTTTTAGGCAAGAAGACTGGCGCCAGGCTAGATAGGTTCATAGCTTGCTCCAACCCACTGTACATGAGTAATCCTAGAAAAGGTACTTTCCTCCTCATAGGTCTCATTCCCCATGTATTTAAATGAAGATCGTTGTTATTCACCTCCACACAAATGCTTTGTGTGGATTAAATGAAATGCTGAAAGCCAGGCATTTAGAAAGATCTGACTGGCACAAAGCACATGCACTACATAAGTGTTAGCTATTACTATACACAAAATGTTTCTTTCACTTGGCTAAGATCTTCCAAGGTTATATCAGTCATAATGATATATAATTCCAAATCAGACAAAAAACAAAAAAGAAATCAAAAGCATTATCTCAGCACATCAGTAAATTTCTGGCAAATCCTCCCTCTGAATGATTATTTTTAAGTTTACATTAGGCAAAGCAGAAACATTTGGGATGATGAAATCCTACTCAATTGTGAGTCTGTGGGCTCCATTATACAGAAGCAGTACAGAAAGTGGGAGAAAGCATTTTATCTGTCTTTTAAGGAAAAAATATAAAAAAAGACATGGTAGATAAGGATGGCAGAGTTTCTAAACTAAAAAAGAGAATGTCTAAAACAGACTATAAGAAGTTAAAATAATCCCAAATCATCAAATTTTTACACTATGTATTCATATACCAATACTATTAATATAACAATGTCAATAACATCAATTAAATAAAAATACTTCAAGGAATGACTTCAAATGCCTTAGTACATTATTTAATTCAAAAATAATTGATAAATACTGTTAAATGATATTCAATTAGCCTAAAATTATATTTAAGATAACATATTTGGCCTAATAGTTTAAAACTCCTTGATTACCTCAAAATAATAGTTTTCATGTATGTTTTACATATAATACAAAGAATTCTTTATTCATCTGTCTAACTGCCTATCTATTTACCTATCTACCTACGTAACTATCTTCAGTCTCTATATGTAATTATTCCTCAGTTTTGAGATGGTATGTGAATAGAACTATGTTCTTTTCAAAATGTTATCTCTACCTCAAACATTCTTTCTGTTGACTACTTTCAAAGGACTCATATCATAGATGTTTCTTTGAATAGGAATAATGTGAATGACTCAGAATTATGAGGCAAGTAACACAGAGAGCTGGAAAAATACACAATATTATTAATTCTTGATGTGTCCATTTTAGCTCAGTGATACTTCTTTAAATTAAAAATATGTAAAATCAATCACTTATAGACCTATGCAGCAAAACCAAGAAAAATAAAGTAGTGCAATTTCTCTCTACTGATTAATTATATATTAAGGCCTTTTTAAAACAATATACACAGGCTTGTGTCCAAATATATGTCATTAATGTCATTTAAGAAATTAAATGATCAGTTTAAATGTATTTTAATAAATGCCACCAAGTTCTTAAAAGTTATTTAACCTACTCCTTTAATTAAATTGCTTAATATTTGGGGTGTTTATATTTCCCTGTTTAATTTACATTATGCATTGTTTTAAATTTATCATATCTTGATTTTACTATATAATCACATTGGAATTATCTGTGCTTTCTTTGATAATTATAGGTGAAAGAGTTCAATGATACAGTTTTACAATATATTTCCCACTTATTGGTGCCCTCTGTCCTATAAGTTATACAGAAAAGTTTTGATAGCTTTTGCTCTTATTTTTGGCAACAATTTATTTGTATATATGACATACTTGCAATGTTCTAAATGAGAATATTTAACAGTCACCAATAATATGTCCTCTATTAAAATATTTCTTAATTACTGCCTTATATCTCTAACTTCAATCTATTCATGATTGTTTGGGAATAGGTTTCTTTAGGAAATGAAATAAAATTTCTTTAGGAATTAAATAGACTTTTAAGCCTCCAATAGCTAAATCCAAAAGCTCTATGAACTATTTCATTGAGATATGCATCATTTAAAGAAATCAGATCTGTAGAAATAATGTGTTTTGCAAAATTCATAAACTTTAAACAAATAAAATCAGCAATAAGAGCATAATACAACATAAGGATGGAAAATTAAATTGGAATTCAGGAGTATTCCATTCTCTGACTTCACTTTGTAAACACAGGCAATTTGCAGCTCTTACCTGGCTTTCTAATCAAGAAAATGAGAGCTGAGGAGTCTGGCAAGATGGCTACAGAATGAAGATGCCAGGCTCACCTTCTCCATATACTCACAACTAAATTGCAGCAGAATGAAGTAAATAACCTCTGACCAACCCCCTGAAAGTTAAAAAGATCACAGAGGATATATCAGAAGCAAATGTCTAAAGTTAATTGAACTATGTTTGCAGCAGTACCAAGACAGTACAACTCATGAAAGGGAGGGGTGGCTATAGTTTGGAGTCCCCTACAGTTGCTAACTCATGGATACATGATCACAAACAGGATTTTGGTGTTTTAGCACTATGCTGGAGAGCAGGTGCACAGAGTTGGCAGCCAGGACAGAGGGCACACTATTGGCGAACTGTAGGAGAGGGGTGCAGACTGACAGTAACTGGCTAGAACCTGAGACTCACAATACAGAACAACTGGAACCTGAGCCTACAATAAAGACAAGATCATACTACATACTACATATGTATTCTATCTGAAGAAAGTAATATTTTCAGCATGAGGCTATGATATTCTAAATGCCTGAAACCCTATCATTCAGGACCAAAACTGATAGAACTGAAAGTTTTCACTAAACTCTTATATCTCAATAAACACCATAAATGAAAATAGCTTGAATTCATTAGTTAAAAGATATAGTGACTGGGTGGATATAGTGACTGGTCCAACCTTCTGCTGTTCATAGAAAACCTATCTTACCAATCAAGACAAGAAAAGACATAGCGTTAAAGGCTGGAAAACAATTCTTTAAGTAAATGGTAATCAAAACAGGTCTGCTACAGCAGATAAAATATACTTCCTATTTTAAAAGTAATAATGGATACAAACATATTATGTTATGGTTAAGTATAGCAAGAACTATGTATGTACCAAATGATGGAGCACCAAGATACACAAGACAATTACTAACAGAACTCTAGAAAGCTACTGACAATAGCACCATAATATTAGGGGATCCTAGTGTACTCCATTTACAACTAGAGACAGATAAACAAAACAGGGAATAATTAAAGAAATAATAGTCTTGAATGAGAAGATAGGTCAGACAGACTGACGGATGTCTACAGAATGCTCCTCCCTAAACCAACTGCATACATATTTTCTACAAGTGCATATACAGTATTTTCTAGAAAATATCATATGCTGGGACAAGTCAATTATCTATAAAATACAATTTTTGAATTGATATCATGTACTTCTATACAGCTAGAAATCAATTTTAAAAAGCTAGAAGACTAAACATGTTTTGTAGTTCCTTTACAAATGGATCTTTTACCTCCTTGGTTAATTCCTAGATATTTGATTATTTTTGAAGTGATTATGAATCACTTAGCTGTTTACAGCACATTCTTCTGTCACAGTGCCCATCAGTTGATAAATGAGTAATAAATACTTACAGATTAAATAAACACTTGTTAAAAAGTCAGTGAGAAGAAGGAACAGAGATCTCAGTGCAGAAGAGCCACCTCCTCATTACCCCTAAACTTTATCAGGACTGATTGTACGTAAAATATTAAATTTCTTCGGAGTATACATTTGCAAGATTATACAAATTTAATTTTTCTAGGCAACTTTAAGTCAGTAGAAGACCCTGGAATTAAAATTTAAAGACATTTGTTAATTTCCTGCTTATACAACTTACTTTTGTATATGTGTTTCAGTTTCTGCATCATAAAATTATGTTAGATCTTTAACTGTGTATTTGTAATCATATATATATAATACATATATACATATAATACATATAACGTAAAGAGCAGCTTTTAAAAATCTAAATTTCTATAAACACTAGCCTAGTTCTGATTGCAAATAATATCTTGTGATGCTGTCTTTTAAAAGCCTTGGTTGGAGGGAAGGGCAAAATTTTAAAAAAGAGTTTTCTTTTCCTTCCTTTCACCTTGATCTTTTCCTGAAAACAAAGGCTTCTGATTGTGGAGTCATCTCCCAGGAAACCATGGCAAGAAGATCTGAGAAGAGTTTAGAGAAAGCACTGAATCTAATTAGGAAGAAACAATTAGTCAAATAAAGAGCAAGGGACAACTAATAGACTAGAACTCTTTAAAAACTGACTGGAACATCTTAACCAGTCATTTCAACTTTTAAACCTTAATATTTTCAATAGAGTGAGGAAAGAAAGGAGAATAGACAAGGTGGAAGGGAAATAGGGAGAGTGTAGATGAAATGCTGGTAGTTCCCCAGTCTCTCAAAAATAAAAGATTTAGATTAGATTAAGTTCTACAGATATCAGGAGCACCAGTTCATTTTGTTTTTAGTTTGTCAGGGTGTCCAGGTTATATACTGAGGGATGAATATCCTGAGAAGCAGCTATAATATTCAGTAAACCACTATAGCTCTCTTTTGTAATGAAAATAGTGACATTTCATAGAGGTTTTTTAATTCTCCCAATGTTTTTAAGTATTTCAAATTGATCAATTTTATGCCGCCAGGATTTGAAGGAAAAGCTACCTTTCCCAAAAAAAAAAAAAAAAAAAAAAGTCTACATTATTATCTTCAGATTTTATTTAATTTTCTTGGGGTACTAGGCAGCACCATGTAGTTGCAGTTTACAATGTCTGGTTTCTCTTCAACTAATCTACAGAAAGCACAGTTTCTTGCTGAAAATCAAATCAGGGCTCACAATTATCATAATAACACCTGACATTTGTAGAGCACCATGCTTTGAAGTTTGTGGTGTTCCTTGTCCTTTTATTACACATTATCTCCTTTGATCCTGCCACCAGTACAGGCAGAAGGACAGATAGATAGCTCTCTATTTTACTTATAAATGGAAATGAAACTTTAAAGATTTCACCACCTGTCAACTTCCTCAATAAGTATTAAGCAAGTAATCAGAGTCACAAAGTTCAGCTATATCAAAATTGGGCTTCTTGCCCTTTCAGTCTTTATTTTTGTGTGTTAATCTGTCCCTGAAATCACAATCTTTAAAAAAAAAACCTTTGGTACATGAAGGGGGCTGGCTTGATGTAGTTATCTCCTAACTGTTTCCCCTAGTTGCTAGTAGACTAATCCTCTTTAGTCTTCACATCATGCCAGGGCAGTCCTTAAAGCACAAGCATAATCATGTCAGACTCTTCTGCACCCAAAACTCCAACAGCAGACATCATTTCTAAAAGTGAATCCACAACTCTCATCCTAACCTAAAAGACCCTCCAAGATCTAGCTTCAAGGTCCCTTCTTTCACTCCTCACTACAAGGTAGCCAAGGAATACACATCTGCTTCTTTCTCAAATACACCCCTGTCATCTTGACAATGTACTTTTATGCAGAATGCCAACCTTATAGACAAAACTGTGATTTCTCCAATTGTGATTTTTCACTTCCAATCTTGAATGGTTGTTTTAGATCTCAATGCTCAATGCTGGAAGACCTTTAGAGGTCTTCCATATCTAAAGTTTTTCCACATTCTCCTTCTATTCCCTTACCTACTATATTCCAAGAACATGAAAGAGTACCTAGGAAAAAAGATGTTTCAACAAATATATGTTGAATGAACAAATGGATAAATACAATTGAGAGAGAAGAGGTACAGCAAGGTTGGGTGTTTGCCCATGTTAGGTTGTTCATATAGATTTGCTCATAAGTCCTTTTAGAAATGTGCTCTTGAATGTACTCTCTTTCAAGGAAATGTTTAGTCCTCTGATCACTTAGGTGTTTTTATTTATTTTTATTTTTCCTCCAGTTTCGTCTTTTTTATTTTTTCTTATCTTCAATTTTTTAAAATTTAAGTAACATTGATTTACAACATTATATGTGACTCAGAAGCTTTAGAAGATGCCTCCTCAGATTTATGTCATCACACAACACTCACCACCACCAAGGCTCCCACAGTCCTCCACCAT
Source organism: Galemys pyrenaicus (assembly GCA_019455555.1). Lineage (NCBI taxonomy): Eukaryota > Metazoa > Chordata > Mammalia > Eulipotyphla > Talpidae > Galemys > Galemys pyrenaicus. The sequence goes on from JAGFMF010011393.1 coordinate 4,777,420, forward strand.
AGACCATTGTGTGCTTATGCATTTTAAAACAGCACATGCTAAAATTATGTTCTACAAAAAATTAAAGAAGAGGATTATATTTCAGGAAAAAGTATCAGTTCATCCAAAACATTGTTTATAACCAAAAAATGCCCCTACAGTTTTTCAACATCAGTTCCTCAATCTACCAACCTGAGTTAAAATATTAACATGATAGCAATATAGCACATCGCTTTGAAATGCTGACCACATACTTTACACGGTAGAGATTTAATGTTAATGAATTGTTAGCTTCTTCATTTGTATGATCAAGTCATTCATTTATTGTAGTTCACCTCAGGGATATAAACTGCATAATCTCACAGAAACACATACTGTTTAGAAGAACTTAAAGTTATTTGTTGGAGACTAATATGCAAACTACAATATTCCTAAAATGGCTTAAGTCAGACCGATTTTATTGAATATCTTCATAGGCAAAATTTTCCATCCCAAACCAAAAAATTTCAACTATTTCATCTTTTCAGCATTTTGATAAACTTAAAGCCTCTTTCTTTGTTGACTTTTTAAAAACATTTTCATTGATAAAATGCAATCAGTGACTTTTTCACTGATTATGTAAAACAAGTGTTAAAAAACTAGTTCTAATAATTAAACAACCATGCTGCTATAAGTATAAAATGAGCTCTAGGTTTCTTGCACCTGCAAAGAAGAAGAAACGAATCATCCATGTTTAGTATCTCATCCAGAAAGACTAGGAAAAAGAAACCTAAGAGCAGAAAGTTACTCTGGTCACATTTTTAACAATCAGATCCTGAGTCTTATGTGTCATAGAACTTGGTCTTTCTCTACCTCTATATTAACACAAATTTTCAATAACAACTAGGTTTTACTTTAGTGCTTTACAGTCAAGAGAGTGCTTTCATAAAAAATATCACATTTGTTCCTCATAATTACTCAGTAAGACAGGTGTTAATATTTATATCTTTTTTTACATTCAAGCAGACTGAGGCTCAATGAATGGCATAATCAAGAACCAAAGCAAGGACATTTGACTCTGTAATGCATACCTTTTTCCATTAAATCATTCTGTCTCTTTGATTTCTAATGCAAAAAAATTGCTCTGGTCATTTACTCAGAAATTCTTTTAAGCTTTCAGAGTTAAGGGAAATACTGAATGACATACTGTTTCTTATAATTGTCAAATAAATACATACATACATATGTACATCCATCCATCACAGCTTTAACTATCTGCCATAAATCTATTCTAAAGGTTATCTTAAGAGTTTTTAATGTCTTGCTATCAGGGAAAAATAATTAAACAATTATGCTGCTATATTTATCCCTTCTCTGTTCTGACACGAAGTGGGATCCATCTAGAAGTTCAGTCCCTAAACAAAAAATGTCACAGTGTAAGAATGGCTTCAGTTGGATGCCTTTCAGGCTTCTGGCATTTTAAATGTGACTATCATAGCACCATGTATTCTGGATTTAATAGAAAATGATTTTATTCCTTAACTTTGTCATCTGTAGAAACAGACATTAATTATAGAAAACCCAGCCATGGTAAGTTATTTTATAATGGTTTTTAATCGACATTTTCAAACCTGTAAATATTATACATCCACAGTCACAATGACAGAAGACATTAAATTTTCAATTTAACATTCATTTAAAAAAGTTTTACCCTTGTACAATAAGAGAGAGGCGGGCTACCTGTTAAAACAGAACTTTGTTTCTAATAAAAGTTTTGTTTTCCTAGCTATTCAAATATGTAACCTCAATGTCATTTTTTGGTAGTTTGTTTGATACTGTACATACAGCTCCTTCTTTCAAACAGAATCAGTAGTCAAAACTAGTCAAATATTCCACAGTGGCTACTTTTCCACTCTTTTTCTGTTACCATTTTATAAACCAGGCCCACATTTTCTCATTGCTTCATTGTTCTGGATATTCTACCACACTTTTTGCTACCAATAAGTCTCAATTCACACTTGTTAGGGCAAACAGAAGAGTTGGTTTTTATTTTTCCTTCAAGGATACATATTTCAGAAAATAGCCATTTAGGTTCATGCCATAAAAATTATATTATTTATCAAAGAAATCATTAAGTAACAAAGTGGTATAAGTCATTAATATAAACCACACATTTAAATTTAAACATATATATAGATAGATATATCTGTGTATATCTCTATCTACATTCATTTATCTATTTACCTACCTACCTACCCACCTATCTGTCATTTACCTAGCATTGCCTTCTAAAACCTAGTGTGTCCTCGCCAATAGACATTCATGCAAATATGAAAATAGATGGATTAGCAGTGAGTTCAGACCAATACGTAATTTCTGACTTTAAGATCAGTGCACAATTAATAATATTTTAGAATGGATATAGTGTTTTCACTTTGAACATTGAACAAATGCTATTTCTGACTTGATGCATACCTATTCGGAATCATATAAGGGCCTCCACAGTGTGTGTATACAGAAAGAAAACAAGTGGGAGGAATATGCTTGTCAGTTTCAATTCTGTATGCATAAAGATGCAGAGAGAAGGGATTGAAAAATGTAGGAGCGGAGAGACAAGAAATGTCAAGCTTGATAGGTTATGTCTAGGGAAAAAAATACTCTAAAAATAAGTCTTACCATTTAACCTACTGGTGCTAATTTGATTTTATATTCAACATGAAAATGTTGTGTCTATCAGCGATTATATCTAGTTTGTTATTTTACCAAGCCAAGACTGTAGTTGCGCATTGGAGTTCAGCATTTATTCTGAGACTATCATTCATGCCAGATTTTAAAGAATTGTTTGAATATATTCACACTACACACTATTTTGACCCTACTATTGCCCAGAGTCTCCTGTGACTTAAAAGATATAACCATAATGAATCTCTGGTGTCTAGGCAGAAGCTGTTTTTCTTCCCTAAAGGATGACTCATGAAAATCAACCCCAACAAAACATAAAGCATCATGACTTCAACATTTTTGTTTGTTTGTTTCTCTGCATGATTTGTAGGTAGAAAATAAGTGAAAGGTAAAATGGCGTTGATCTGCATTAGGGCCAAACTGTCCCCTGCCTTTGCCTTTGTCCCTCAACTATTTCTGCCCTTTCCTCAGGCACAAAAGTTGATGGTTCCAGTCTGTAAAAGGTGTCCTACTGGAATACTTCATCTCCCAGTGACACCTAGTTTTTCCCAACACGTTTAATTTGCTGTATTCCTTTTGTTTCTTTGTTCTTGATGCTAATCATGTAATACCTTTTCTGTTAATCCAGCCCAGAAAAGGACTGCACAGTGTGTCAAATTTCCCTTTCTTTGTGCCCGAAGCACATACAGATGTCTCTGTCCCACTTAGCCCAGATATCCTTAGAATTCCCATCATATATATATGTAATTACAGTATATTAAAAATAGCCCTAAGTACATGTGCAAGTTATTTTATTTAGTCTATAGTAAAAGCTTGCTGAGTATAAATTTAAGGCAACATTCCTTCCTTTATGCTCCTGAAATATTCTGAACTTAGCTTGATTATGACACTTGTGACACTGTTTTTTTCCACTAACTATACCCTTTCATCTGAAGAAACTTCTCTACTTACTGCTTGCAAAAAGTTAAATAAAGCTACCTAAGCTTTCAGTCTCCTATTGACTCTATATATTGTTACTAATTAGTTTAAATTGTAAAACTAACATGTAATAACTATAATTCTTGAAATTATGTAGGTAATCATATTAATAAGATTTTAATATTCTGAGAATATTAACTTGCAAACATCTTTAAAGGATTTCAAAACATATCCCAACAAATTAATGCATCATTGGACATACTGAGAAACACCTGGAATTTAAATTTTTAAACTTTTCAAGGTAAAAATTTTTCAAGGTAAGTTATATCCACACTTATCTTCACAAACTAAACACATACATATAACAGGAAAAATCTGAAAAGTCAACTTATAAGAGTTGATTATAAGTTGATTTACCATGCAATAATAATAATAATCAGTAATAATAATAATACTATATGTAAAGTCACTCACAGTCCATCTTTAAAGGTTGAATTTTTTCATCATCAAAGAAAAGTTATTTTTTATTGGCTAAATGTGGAAATATTAAGTAAATGTCAAACTACCCCTTATACCTTGTTGATTAATAACATATTGCTATCCTTTCAAATCAATCTCCTACTTTCTGAATCCTCAGCTTAAACTCACCATAAAAATCTTATTTTCTACTGAAATAACATTGACTTACAATACTGTATATGATTTGGGGTTCTAGGTTAATAGGTCTTCATATGTATGTTAACAGACCATATCCACCACTAGTGTACCCATAGTTCACCACCATAATCAATTTTAATCCTTCCCTCCTTTGTTCCACACCCTCTCCCTTTGGCAGTCTTAATTTTATAATAAGATTTCTAGGGTTTGTTTGGGTTTACTTTAGTCTGCTACTTTCTTGTTGTTTCTTTATATTCTATAAATATGAGCTAAATCACCCAGTATTTGTCCTTCTCCTTCTGCCTTATTTCACTCAGCATAATTTCCAGTCCTCCCTGGTGGAGCAAGGGGTTAAATCTCAGCACTATGAAGCTATCTGACGTCACTGTAGCGTGAGTTCCATCCCCGGCCATGGAGCTAACCCACATGGTGCAGTAGATTTCCCATTTCTTGTTCCCTGCTCCCTTTAGCAGTGTATTTCAATCTGACTGTTCTGCTCCCCCTTCTGTCTCTGGTGAATCTGCTCACTCATGACATCTTGGCTCTTGTATGCAAAAATAAATCTTTAAAAAATTGTAATTTCCTCCAGTTTTAGCCATGTAGTTACAAATGACAAGGCTTAACTTTTTTTTTTTTTTTCGTAACTGAGATATATTCCATAGTGTGTATCTACACATCTTCTTAACTACTTGTCTGTCCTTGGGCATTAGGTGTTTCTATAACTAGACATTGTAAATAGTGTAGCAATGAGCATAGGAATGTATATTATCTTCTAAATTAGTGCCTTTGCATTCCTTGGGTAAAAATCTCAGAGTGGAATTGCTGTGTCACAAGGTTGAATTATTTTTAAAATTTTAAGAAACCTCCATACTGTTTTCCATAAGAGCCAGACCAGTCTATATCCCCTCCCCCAACAGTGTTCATAGGTTTTTCCTTTTCTACCTCCTTTCCAACATTTGCTGTTTCTAGATTTTTTGATATGAGACATTCTCATGAGTTTGAAGTAGTTTTGATTTCCACTTTCCTGGTATACTGGCAGAGATCCTTTCTAAATTCTCCTTTGATAGCTACAATTTGTTAAATCCATAAGGTCATGATTCATGAAATTCAAGGACATTCCTTTCATATATAAATACTTGTTGAATTCAGAGATGCTTTGAGGAAATTATTGACCTGATATATTTAACAGCATATTTAAAAACAAACAAAATATCCAAGTAGTTCTTTTAAATGGATGGATTCTAAATAATTTTGTTTTTCTTTTTGCTTGCCATTATTTTCCAAATTTTATGAAATATATGAATTATTACTTGAGGAAATAATAGAAATTAAAACTTAAAATACCTACAAAAACTTACAACAGTACTAAGAGTATCTGTACTTGTTCTCTATCACATGCTTAACCTAATTATTCCCTATAATATACCAATAGAGTGAAAATTATTAAAAAAGCAAGGATTAGTATTTACTAGTACTTTCTTTGTACTGGGGTGGGTGGGGAGTAATGGATAAAGGAAAAAATAGAAACACACAGTTATAACAAAACAATAGGATATGAGGGAACACTGGAGAGATTTATAATTGTCTTTGCCCTAAGAATAATGAGATGTCATAGAAATATTATAGGCAGGGATTGAGACCATTAGATTTTTAATTTGAATGTATCTTTCTAACTGATACATGGGGAATAAACAGTAGGGAGAGATGAGTGGATAAAGAAAGTTCACACCCAGGTGGTAGATGATTAGATTGCTTTGAAAGAAATAGAAATTAATCCAGAATATAGTGGAGATGAGGAGCATAGTGTTGGAATGTTGAGATCCATCTAGTGTTTTTTTAGAGAATAAATGGGATGTTTTTAGAGAATAAAGGAAAAGAAAATGTCCTATGTCTCTACTGGTAAAAGTGGCTATTAGTGGTAGCATTTATCACACTGGACATAGGAAGAGGATCAGCATTGGGAGCAAAGAATGCAAACTAAAAAATCACTCACATTGAATTTGTGCTGACTTTGAGATTCCCAAGTGAAGAGATCATGTAGGATGCTATCTATAGAAAACAGAATGTCAGAGAAAGATCTTGGACTAGAGATCAAAATTTGTAAGTCACTGGATCCTAACATGCTTGAGGTAGAGAATACTGAAAAACAAGATAAGAGGTTGAATCCAAGATACCAAAATGGGTTTTTGGACATTAACAAGGGTTAATCAAATGGTGTTATTAACTCCATCATGGATCCCTGAAAATATGCGTGGTCCAGTATTTACTAACATAAAGTGAGGGAGGAATTGATACGTGGGCAAATAGATTTATGAATCAAGGAGATCTTGCTATCAAAGATAACTTGCATGGGAGGGTGAATGCCATTCTGTAGGTAAAGTGGAATGATAGAAAATCACTGGCTAAGAAGATACAATGCCAGATATGTATTTTAGATAGGACACATTAAGGGATGGATATAAGTACAACAAGACTGGAGTGAAGAAAACCTGGTAAGAAGCTAATGAATTCTTCTGGACAAATTGATGAGAGAGGGGACAGCTGAAGTAGGAAACAGACGGGAAAATATTTAGAAAACATGACAGGTTGTCAGAGTATGGAGAGTAAAAAGAAAGATACTATGTCATGCTTGCAGGTATCTAATTTTGACAATTAAGCAGATTAGAGTGTCATTTATGGAATATGACATATTTGAGGAGGATGGCAACTATCCTTTCAGGATAACTGATGGTGAGAAGAATACATGGTAGTCGAGGGAATATTACTAACCAATATTTAGATACATGAGTGAGAAAACTTATTAGGATATGATTTGGATAGAGAGAATTATTTATGAGTCACCAGCATATAAGTTGTAGTTTAAAGTCAGAGAGATGATGAAATTGCAAAATAAGCATTAACAAAGCAGTGGGCCAGACAGTTTACAAGGGAACATGCATTTTAAGGATTTGAAAGTTTAGGCTAAGAAAGAGATGCCCAAAAGTGAAAACAAAAAATGGTTGCTGAAGAAAACTGTAAGAAGCCAGCAGTTTTCAGGGGTATGAGGTCAAAGAGTATCAAATGCAGAAAAGCACCATTGAATTTGCAAGTTTGGTGTGAGGGACATTTGCATATGTCCTGTCTTATGAACATTTGCAAATCTCTTTATGAGCATGTGATTCTATTAAAATTAATAAGAGTGTGTTCTATTCTGCTATAATGGTATAAACTTACCACATTCTATTCCTTTTTTATAAAGCAATCTATATTTAAAAATCCAAAACATCTACTACCTAGGTTCTCTAAAAAGTAATAAAAACAGGTAACATGTGGAAGGAGTCTAAATGTGTCAGGAGCTACTGACAAGCAGATGAGCATTCCATTCCATTTGAGGCTTTATTCTCATGAGCAGATGCTGGTCACACAATAGCACAGCAGCCTGGTGACTAAAATCTCAACATAAACTGTAGTTTTTACACAGAGGAAATGGAACTAGGAAATGGTAAGAGACTATCGTGGATGATTATTACAGGGTCCATTGTTCTAATATTAAAAAGAGCATTTATCTGAGATTCAGGAGACTCCAGTCTAACCCCAAGTTTAATAATTTAGATCCTTTTAATTCAACCTCTTAGCTTTTATGCTAACCTGTGGAAAAATAATGGCTATTGTGACATTTTCCTGTCTAATTTATCAGAACTGTGATAAATATCAAATACAGCTATGTACACAAGAGCACTTTAAAAATATCATAAATTTTTACTTAAATATGTCATCAGTATTACTCATATTTACATGTCTGTTGATTTAAAATCTTTGACATTTTTACAATATGGTGTCCATATTCCAGACACCACCTGAACAGTGTCCAAGTTAAGATAATTATCTTGACTTAGTTTATCTCAGAACATTAATGCAATTGCTATTTGATCAGCTGACATCATACTATAAATGCATTTTTTCCCTTGATTCTATCTTTTATATGCAATTGTAAATGTGGTGTCTGAGTCTTTGTCAGATGTTTTATTTAAAGCCCAAGGTCTTATGAGCTAGGAAAACCCACTTAGCAATGATGGAAATTTGCTTTCTGTGGCCTATGACTTCTTCACTTTTTCCCTTTTCCATGTAATTATAGTTCTGAGAGGTTTGTGAACCAACTAAATCATTTGGAATTCATATTATTTAGACTGTTAGTAGCCTTTATAATTATGACCTTTGAGCAGTGATTTTTGAATCACTGCCAGTGGAGTGAGCTTGATTTTTTGCTCTTACTTGGAAAAATTACTAATTTTTTGTTATGATTATTTGGAAGATATCCAAATCTAATTGAATGTATCACTATGAGTTGCATCTGAATCAAGTGTATTCTGGGTATTAAAAAAATAATTTCAATTGTAACCACAGATTAGTTTTTCTCTTTTTTTAACCTGTCACTCCTCCTACCTCTCTACACTTTTTTCCTTCTCTTTTCCTCCTCCTTTTTTCTTCTCTTCAACCTGATTTCTTCCCTCTTGCTGCTTTCCCTCCTCCTCTCCTTTTCATCATCTTCTTCCTCCTTCTTACTTATCTCTTTTTTACTCTCACCACAGATTTTTTTTTACCTTTTTAAAGAATACTTATTCTCCCTAATAAAATATAAAAACAAAGTATTTTGAAGATTATTCAGGCTAGAAATTAGTGGGAATAAAATTAATTTGCAACAATAAAACAATTTAAATTCTATATATATACCAGTGACCTATGTAATTTATTCTTTCTCACTGACCATTTCATATAAATAAAAGAATCTTTAGGCTCAAACAATATATTAAGAAGAAGAAAATTTTCTCAAACCTTGTTATTCTAGTTCTCCTTGAAATAAAAAAAAAATTCTATTGTTATAGCACAAGTAAAAATATATCTTGAAACAAACAAAAAATATGCCATTTTTACTAGATTAGGATTAAAAAAAAAGTCTTGAATATCTGAGACATGTTCAAACTCTATAGAAACATAGGCAGAAAGAAACAAATAGACATCTATCCATGTATGTCCAGACTATCTCTAAAACAAAGACATGAAGCTAATAATACTACCTTGAGAGTTGGTTTGTTTACATATCCCCTTTTACAGGATTTGAATATTTCAATCTTATTTCAAAATAATGATTTGAAATGAAACTATGCAAATTAACAATAAACAGATCATAAAATTTTAATGAAAAGTGACCAGAAATTTTTTGCACAAACAAGTTATTTATATTGAAGGCAAGATAATGACAAATATAAGTAATCTTTAGATCAATAATTTTCTTAAGTGCCCTTTTCTGCCACTTAGAGCCATTTGGAAGAAAAAACTACCAAATGAAAGTGTTTTGTTGATTCCTTGAGCTGTAGAAATGGTCAAATCTATTTTTGTTTGAAAAAGAAATTATGTATCTTTTAAATAGCCAAGCCAAGCACATATACTCCCAATGCCTTAATGAAAGATGCCAACCAGCAAAAGGATCTGGACTTGCACAGGAGACAGATGTGAACTTGCAGTCAATTAGTTGAATTTGATTCCATGTTTTGCTGGAACTTGTTGGTGTATTTATCATAATGATGTCTGAGAAAAACTGAACATGCAAGATATTTGGTGGTCAATAGCAATTAGTAATTAATTAAAAATAATATAAAATATTTAACAAATTTGTCTTAAGAAATTAGAATACCACTTAGAAAAATTTGTAAATTTGTTTTTTAACACACAGGGAAAAATATATAGTAAATGAATTAAGTATGTACCCTCAAAGTTCAACCTGCACCTTTTCAGGAGAGCACCTCACTTTAGCATGTTTAACTTTAGATTTGTTTCATTGGGTAAGAAGGAAAAGATAAAACTAACTTTTGTTACAATTAATGAGTCCTTTTGTAATTACATGAGCAGTAACCTTGAGATCTCACTATGCTATGTTGGCTTGACAGGGGAAGAGCTAGCCGGTAGGAGTTTAAATTCAAGGTTGAATTTTTATCTGTCTCTATGGAGGAAAATAATAAGCACAAATAGGTAAGACTTATTTGAGGTGAGTAACTCAATGCATTTTAAGGATGAAAAGTGACCCAGAGTTGACAGACTCAGCAGACATTTTTTGGCACTGAATTTGTAGCAACACTACAAGGCATCATAATTTTTTTCTCTTTTATTTTTGTGGTAAGTGTACTTAAGAAGATGACTCCAAAAAAAGTGAAACCTTTAGATTTAGATATGGAAAGCTCTCTCTGATGCTGTAAGTATTTTGACTTTTCAGTCATGTGTTGAAAATAGCATACATCGTAATCTGATTTATTTGTGAAAATACTTGGATTGAGACTTCCTTGGGTTAACTGTAAAGACCAATAGGCAACTCTGAGACTGTTTTCTCTGTTATATACAAGTGATTCTATTTGCCACAAGAATGTATTTTTGGCCTCCCTGGTGGTGTAGGTTTTAAGTCTCAACGCTAGCATGCTACCACAGCAAAGGCCCTGGAGTTGACGCAAACAGTGCAGCAGACCTCTCCAGTCTTGCCCGCTGCTCCCCTCAACAGTGTATTTCAGTCAGTCTGCCTGTTCTCCCCAATCTGTCTCTGGTGAATCCTACACCCCAATTCTTCCATGCATAAATAAATAAATCTTTAAAAAAGAATGTATTTTTTTTCTAAAGATTTATTTTTATTTATGCATACAAGAGCCGGGGTATAGGCCAGAGCCGTGGGAGGTGAGAGGATTCACCAGAGATAGAGTTGCGAGCAGAACAGGCAAATCGACCGAAATACACTGCTGAGGGGTGCAGCAGGCAAAGCAGGAGAGGTCTGCTGTGCCATGTGGGTCACTTCCTGGCCAGGGATCGAACTCGCATTGCTGTACCATGGATATCCGGCTTCACAGTGCAGCGCTCAACCTGCTGTGCCACAAGGGAGGCCCAAAAGAATGTATTTTTAACAATAGTTTAAAAACATTGCTTTTCCCATCCTATGGTATTTGTTTTCCTGAACACTTCTGTGATCACTGTGATATGTTCATAAATCAGTATAAAACATGATGTGAGTCCACACAATTATATACATCAGAATACACTATAGTAACAAGACAGACATCAGGCACTCCTTAGATGCACAGTATATGACATATGAGGGAGACTCAGTTACTTGCAATAGCATGAAACAGTATCTGATCTTTACAGGAGACTTGACAGTGTACTAGACAGTATATTAGACAGTATGGTAAATACTTTACATATAACATTGCATTGAAACATCACATTTTCCATGTAGTAAGTGCTGTTTTCCTCCCAAATATATAAGGAGAACAATCCTATATTGGAGTAGAATGGGTAGGAAACTTTTGCTTTGAGGGTAAAATATATAGAAGTATATTAATCAAGAAATACTTGGAAGTATTTCTTTCCAGTTTTATGCTGCCTGATTAGAACCGATCATCACACAAAAGCATTCTTAAAAATTCTTAAAAAGTTTAATATGCCTCAGTCTATTTAACATTTTTGCTATCAGAACGGAAACCAAAGGAAACTCCCAACAGTCCCCAGAGCAACAAGCATCCAGGTTTAGGTACCAACTGAGCTCCTTGAGCTCACTGCTTTCTTGTTGCCTCTGGAAGTGGTGGGTAAGTCCCTCTGGGGCCCTGATCCTGGCTCTAAAGCTTTCCTGTGATGAGTTTTCAGCCTCTATTTTAACATTTCTTTTTTGGACTGAGAATGGAAACAGGCCGGAGTCAACCTTCTTCCCTAATCTAAAATGAAACCATGTACCCAGAGGGAAATAAAAACATTCTGAATCCATTGTAGAAAGACTTACTAAAACATTTCAAAGAAACAGCTCTAAATGTAGAACATAAGAATCTTTTGACTTCCATCGTAGTTGAAGATTTTTCTCCCTGAGATAAAGAAGCAAATTGAAGATATTCAGGTTGCCACCCAATTCTTTGAGGAACTAAAAATAACTGCACTTGTCTTATAAATGCAGTCTGCCACGAGAGAAATGCAGCTCTAGAAACAATTCAAAGCCTACCAAATCCCCAAAACTTCCCTATTTACCTCAAAAGGCTTGTAGAGATTACAAAATATCTGGATTTAAGACATGAAATAAAAGTCTTGTGCCTTTGAGATACAAATGTTGTATGTGTTCTTTACTAGAAATCCAAGGCTATCTCTTGGAATACAAATTCCAAGGAGGTAATTCTTTTTTCTTTTTCACAAATATGTAAATTATTTGGAAATTAGATAAACAACATTAAGTCATCCACAAATATTGGTAAAAAGTTTTATCAGTAAACTTATTCTGATAGAAATGTAATTCAGATATAGTATTTTATTAACTACTGAATTTTGTATTATTGTGTCACATGGCTAAAATTTTTAAACAAAAGTTTTAAGATCTCTCTAGTCTGTCAGTATGTTTATATAAATCTAGGGGTACATTTAGGGATAAGGGAAAATCTCTACCATTCTGGGTTATTGTTTGATTGACAAGTAATCAAAATAGCATCAGGTGACTTAGCAAAGGAAAAATCAATTTAATTACAAACATATGAAGAATATACATGGTTTAAATTGCAAAGATAAATGGGGTTGACCAACAATATAAATCCTGTGTTAAAGGACTTGGTACATCAAGGAAAGAGAAAGAGAGAGTCGTCACCTGAGAGGAACCTGACCTCTTCCTTTTAATCTAAGAATAAGTTTCCCAGATAGGAAAACCTATTCACTGATAAACTATTCTATCTGGATGGTATTCCAAGCTACTTTCCTCTAGGTCATAAAAAGGGGAAACAGTGATTGTTCCTTTGAACAGAAAAAGAACAAATGGATGAGACAAGGATAAAACTTCTAACAGCCTCTATGGCCTTCAGTGTTCTTGAAATAATCTGCATTATTTAAATAATAGTAATATTTGCTATATGCCACAGAAAAAATTATATTTTCTTATAAAATACATTCTCACCAAGTCTTTAACATAGCCATCTTTTAAGTTTATTGTCATTTCTAGACAGCTAATATTTTGCAAAGGGGTTTCTTTCACCTTCAGAGATTAATGGAATGGATAGTCTAGATGTAGTCTTCTGATAAATTTAAGATCATAAAACTGAATTTAGTAAGAATTTTTAGAACTAAAAACTAGATTCAAGCAGAATAAGAATACAATGGAACTGAATGAACTAATGATGATGATTATCACTTTTGTACAATTTTTACTTTGAGACATGGCTGGTTCCTTGATATTTTATTTTTCCAATTAAGGAACCCTTTTTCTTGTTTCTTTTGAGACAGCTATGGTAGTTTTGTCCCTCTCGAAACAGAATTTACTTTTTCTTCCCCTACTGAACACTCCGGCATTCAGAAACTTATTGAATATTATTTTCATATAATAGTAAAGTTATTGTCATACTCAGTAAGAATCTGTTCTCTTTTTAACAGGAAACATTGGCAACATTGATTATACTGCTAAGACTTTGAATAGAATGTGATAAATGAGAATATGTATAAAATCAGATATACCAGATAGGTTTAAGAAATGCATTTACATTATGGAGTCAGTAAAATCCTCTTTTAAAAGCTAGCCTCAAACCTTACTGAAAGGTTCTTGGAAGCTTTACCAGATTAGTATATCAGGTGACTTCCTGGCAGGTCCAGGAACCTCATGAAATCTTGTAAATTTCAAGAAGAATGAGGTTCACCTATTTCTATAAATACTGCAGATTAAGTCCAATGTGAAGTCCCTGGTGTCACTTCTTAGATTGAAGAGGTTTTTAAAAATCCAATCTAAGGTCCCCTATGAAATATTCCAGCAAAGCAGAGTAAAAAGAACTATATGGTCTATCACCATTTTTTTGCACTTATATAATTAATCAAACTAATTTTAATGAAACTACATTTATTTCATAAGTAAATTAACTTGTGAATATATTTCACAGAAATGAAGATGATAATGGAAGAAAATTATATTTCAGCAGAAAATTATAACACAATCTTGTAGCTATTAGAATCTATTCTTGTTCATTGTTTTTGAGGTGTTTTTTTTTAACATTTATTTATTTATGCACACAAGAGCTGGGCTACAGGCCAGAGTCCAGGGAGGTGAGAGGAGTCACCAGAGACAGAGTGGGGAGCAGAACTGGAAGACTGACTGAAACACACTGCTGAGGGGAGCAGCAGGCGAGGCAGGAGAGGTCTGCTATGTCATTGGGTCCCCTCCCTGGCCGGCGACAGGGATCTAATTCGTGCTGCAGTGGTTGTGGTTTGCTTCATAGTGCATTGCTCAACCCACTGCGCCACCAGGGAGGCCCAAGGTTTTGTTTTATGTCTATAAACAAGACTAACGTCTTCAAATATCAGACTGAAAAACTTTCCATACTAACATTTCTAAATTTATTTCACTATTTTTATAGTAAGTATAAAATCATACTAAATCAAAAGAACAAAGACTGCCCTTGAACCTCCTTCGAAGATACCATTTCAAGTCCTCCCCACTATAGATGTTGGCCAGCTTCTGACACTGGAACTTTGGGTCCACATTTCCCCCAATTAAAAAGGATTTTTCCAGACTCTGGGAACCTCACACCAGCTGGAGACCTAAAATTAAAATTGCCAGGCAAGTTCCTCTCCAGAAGCAGACAGCATTTTGATGTAGACCATTCTCTCAGGGTGGCAGATCAAGGAATTCATATCCAATGTGGAATCCTTATTCCTTTAGCCTTTTTGCTACTTGCTTTACTTTGTTACTACACAGGAAGGCAATGGTTATTAACTCTGCCAAATATCCTTGAGACCACAACTGAACAACAAAATTTCCTAGATTTTCTTGCTAAGGTGGTTTTAGATAATGGAATTGCTTCAGATTACTATGTCTATTGGGTAGACAAGAATCTGTGAAATGGCAAATACCTGCTGTTTACCTGGATCAACACATCTAGTAGTACAGGAAATACAGAAAATTATCAGACAAGCCAGTTGGCTAAAAAGGCTGATGTCCCTTTAGTTATATATTTTGATGTATTTGATAACAACTAGTCTCGTTTGTGGAAAGAAAGATCCTGGCTAAGAAGGATACTTCAGTCTCTTGCACCTTTAATAATTATCATTATAATCTCCCTGGTATACTCCGTCCTCTCATAGATCTTAAAAGGATGTCCATAGTCATCAGGAGTAAATGAGGTTATCTACTGTGGTTGGAAAATGAAAAACAAGATAAAAAGCAAGAAACAATTCTTCCATGGACTGACATCACACTTACAAGTTTCACAATGAAACAGGACAACTTAGCTTGATGGTGACTAAGAGTAATGCTAACACCAAATTTTTGGTCAATTTCTCAGGGACCAGCAGATGACCCAAGTGGGACTATTGTTAAAGAAGTTTAACAAGGAGGCCATTACATTGAAGTGGCTGAAATGTTCGGACAACCTATGTAGTCAGATCAAAGTCTAAGCCTGTAAATGCTTCAAGGTTATGAAATGGAAAACAAAGGACAACCAATTGCAAACAACCAACTAGGTTTTCAATCCATAACCAATCAATACATTTCTTGTCTCTGCCTTTTTTCTACAAAATTCTCTCCATGAACACCTGAAAGTGAAGTGCTTCTAACTGCTTCCAGTTTGGCGCTACCCTAATCCAAATGATTTTTACTCAAATAAACTCTTAGAGTTTTAAAAAAGAAATCTTTATATTGTAACATAACTATAAAATAATGCAAGTTTTGTGATGAAACATGAAACTTTAACGAAGTTTAGAGGTCTATGCATTTTGTCTTCTCTACAGCCTAATAGTTCCAAAAATGTGCTGAGAAGCACTGCTGCTTGGTTATGGCAAGATGTCACTGTTGGTTATCATCCTCTCTGACACATGCCCAATTTGAAGAAGTATATCAAAATAAAGATCAACTTTCCCATCCTATGAAAACAGATAGTGACTCTGCATGAATGAAACTAGAGTTTGAACTACATTTACATTATCTAAAAACATTTGGTAAGAACATATGAAAATGCCATTATATATAAATGTGGCCTTTACATGAAAGGAAACAGCTATTCTTCCTTCAAATGCATGACTTTCAGATAAACTATTTAAAAAGAAAAATAAGAAGCATTCTTTTAACATGACCTTTTCATCCTCTTTTCTACAAAATAAATGTTTGCTTTTACTTCCCCCCCGCCCCCCCAGGACATGCCACAAATTGTATCTATTTAAATACATACAGAATCACATCCTTCATACACCATGGGATTACATTTTGAGACAAAGGGAATAAACTAAATATACACGGTAGATCAAAATAGATGTGTGCTTGTGTGTATAGATACACACGTATATACATGTTTTTGTGTGTACATAAATCTCAAAGCTGTTACTGAAATTATACCAGAATTACAAAAAAAGGTAGATCATCTCAGTAACCTGTATAATATATTCCATTTGAGATTGTAGACAAAGGCTTGAAAAACCACTCAAAACTGGAAAATATTTTATACTTCAAAGGACAAGAAAAAAGCACATAAACAGTTTTGTTTCTCTTTGTTCTTTCTTTCTTCAGTTGTGAAATGGAAACTCACTGAGTCCCATCAGGAGCCATGTCTGAAAAACCACTGAACTAACAGTAGCAGCGCAGAATCCTAATAAAAGGTTCTATTCCATATGCCAGTTATTATTAACTGTTCACCCAAAGTTTATATGAGATTTATGGAAATACATTATTTGGCTCACAAGAGCGCTGGCCTTTTTAATTATTAACTATTATTATTATTTATTATTATGTAATTATTTAATTATTAATTATTATTAATTCCAACATTCAAAGTGAAAACATTTTTCAACTTTTAGATTCTCCTGGCAAATCAGGTAATTTGATAACTTGATCCATCAATGACCATAGCTCAATAACAACTGCCCTTCCTTGCTTCCCATTGGTAGAGGCTACACCATAAAAGCTTTATAAACACATTCAGGATTTTGGATATGATTTTTAATGGCAGTAAGAACCCACTGAATAACTTCAAATATGGAGACAATGTTATTTACTTTCTTCAGGGGTTTTAAATATTTTTATTTAGAAGTAATTGCCATGATGAAATTTAGAAATGTCTTTTTCTTGAATAGAGAGGGAAAAAAACTGGATGTGAAGAGACATGGACAAAGGGTTATGATTCAGGCATATTTTTTATTCCATCCTAATCCCTGAGGGTGATCATCCAATTTACTCTTATCTCTAATCTGTGTTGTGCATAGAACTAATGCCATTCTTCCTTTGCTGTGGTTATATGCTGAGACTAACCACTTTCCTCATCACTGTATTAATCCTGGAGTGAAAGGCATACCCAAAGAGGGCAAACCAGTTCATTTCAAGGGGCTGATATGGGTGCTAAGGAAGAAAATATTTCTCTCTCCTTTGGGGAAAGTCAAAGCTAGTGATCAAAAAATATGAATTCTTGGGGTATCTTTGCTGAAGCACAGAGAGAGAATTCTTAAGATGTTAAGAAAGCCTAACTAAGTGATAATTTGGATATGTCACCTGAAACTACAAAGCCTGACAATTAGGTGAGTTTAGTGCATAGCAGCTTAGATCAGTGGTGGTAGGGAGAATGAATAAAAGAAAAAGAACTGTATATTATATATTATGTGTGTATGTGTGTGTATATAGATTAATTAAAATATACAAATTAAAGTAGCTATATTCAAATTTAAAATACCACACATATGTGAGTATGTATCGCTTGTAGTGATTTGAATTTTATATGGTAAAGAATGGAATTTGAGCAGGAGAATATTTATGTTCACTTATTTTGTTACCAAAATTTTGTCATAAACATGCTATTAAAAATGTCTACCTCTAGCTTTAGAAAGCACAGATGGTGTTCACAATTTTATTTTCTATTTTCCTATCTTTTCAGTACAGCTCTGAACTGGTGTTCTACCCAGGTGGCAGAATCCCATCACACTTCTGCATTTGTTCTAATTATAGGCATTCCTGAGGCAAGCTGCTACTTGACTCTGGTCTTTGTTGGGTTTGGCAATCACTCTCTGTTGATTCTGAAATTATGAATTCAGTGAGTCCATGTAGCAACAAGTTACATTATTAAGTGGGGCCAGTATCCAAGCTACAATGATATCTATGATACATTACAAGGGAGGAGTCTTGCTCAACACAGAATGATTTTAAAACAGACTCAATAACCAGAAACTAGATTAAGGCAACATTACCTGTAACTCCATGCTTATTGTAACATATCATGTCTCCTTGGTGGCACAGGAGTTAAAGTCTTAGTACTATCAAGCTATTGACAGTCACTGTGACCTGAGTTTGATCCCTGGCCAGGAAGGTGACCCAAGTGGTGCAGCAGAACTCTCCTGTCTTGCCTGCTGCTCCTCTCAGCAGTGTTTTTCAGTTGATCCACCTATTCTGCTCCCCACTCTGTCTCTGATAAGTCCTCTCACCCCTCCCTGTGCCCCACACACCACTTCTTGTATGCATAAATAAAAAATAAATAAATCTTAAAAAAATAACATTTTGTACTAGACTAAATATGTGGAAAATGAACTGAATTATATCTACCTACCACTGGAAAGGATTAAAAATTTTTTTTTTGCTTTAAGGATTATTTTTTCCAAGAAAGACAATATTTCTGTGCAGTGTGTTAAGTCCCAAAGATACCACTGCCACTAATCTAAGCCGAACAGTACCTTTGTAAGGGACATGTGATGATCTATAATCATGGTCTTTTCTTTGCTGTTGGAATCTTGAACCAACAGCAAATCTTATTAACCCACTTGAATAAGTACTCTCTTCCTGCAATTTCTGTGGTCCTAAATTTTTCTGATTATCCTGCACTATTAACACTGTCTCTTTCAGTTTCACTTTGCCTTCTGATTCCTGATCCACAAGATTTTACTTGAAGATGTGCATACTTATTCTCCATATCTAGTTCCCCTGACTTTAGTTCAGGTCCTTATTTTTCACTGTCAAAAAGAAACTCCCATAGATATATATCTTTCCATCATATTAGATTCCACATCCTCAAAGTAATCAATTTTCATTCTAAATGTACTTTATATGTTTCTTCAAATAAAGCAAGTCACAAATAAGACATCATTTATTGTGAACACTAAAAAGAAAAAGGAACACATTTCAATGTTTCATTTTCATAAATGTGGTTAAATTAAGTTTCTCATAAAAAGCTATAAATTATGTTCAGAAAGACATCCTATTCTCGTTCACATTAAATTATATTTAGGAAAACAGAAAATGATGCACCTGTTATTTCCCCCCCCCCCACATTGTTTCTGTTGACTTAATGATCTGCATTTTCATAATGGCAAAAATATTACTGTAACTACCATTTTCCAAAAATTTATCTCCAGCAACCTATATATTTTTCATCTGTATTTAAATGTAAGATGCTCAACTTAATGTATTCCTTTATTATGTTGCTTTGTGTCTGAGTAAGTAGAACAAATATTAATTGGTATCTTCTATGTGGTACTAAGTCCATCTTCTTTTCATTTTATTGCGGTAACACTGGTTTACAACATTGTATCCGATTTACAAGAATAGGATCACACCATTCAGGTACATATTACCACATCACTAAGGTATTTAAAGTAAGCCAATAATTTTAAATGAACCACCTCTTTTAATAAATACTATGATGATATAATGAGATATTTACACCCAATGTTGCAGCTAGTATCTTTGAACTTGGGTAGTTTAATACATTGAATTATATTTTATTAACTTACTTTGATATCAGTTTCTTATTTTTACACTAGAAACTTGATTTTTACATTAGAAACCATATTTAAACACACCAACCTGTGTCTTAATTAAATGAACTCATGAAACTGCAAAGAGAAACTAAAGGTTCCACAATGAAATGAATCCTGTTTATCTTCACCATCTAGCAAGAAATGTTGATAAAATCACCTAATTTGTCACTTTACTTTTAACACCTTTGTTAGTAGATGTTTTGAAGTAAATGTTTATTGAATATCTGTTCTTAATCTACAAAGTAGGGATTATGCTTTTTGTCTATCTCCATATATGTTTTAAGATATCAACTTTTTAAATAGCCAAAATTCATATTGAAAATGTAAAATGATACAGTCACTCTCTTGATCAAATGTTTATAAAATAATACATTAACAAAGTTAAGAAATGTCAAAAGCTATCACAAATCTATTTACATGGATAAAACAATATGCACTGCCATTGGCTTCATTCCTTGATAATTGGCCCTATAATTACATATATATGTAGCTGTACACACACACAGCATTTCTGAATACCGAGTCACCAATTTTAAATAATATAATTGATTCCCAATATAAAAGATAAGGAATTTCTCTTACTACAATCTTAATCTAATCGATCTATCTCCAGATGTAAATATATATTATACACCAAGATTTACTAAACATATATATCAATGTTTTATTATTTATTTATACTTATTTTAATTGTCTGCAATTTTAAATTATACTCAGAGCTCTCTTTTTTGCTGTATCTTTCACTTTTGTCAACAATTTCTCAACTTTCCTGCGAAAGATAAGAATCATAGCCTTCTACTTTACTGTATTTTTTTCTTCCATTGAACAACTCTTTCCACACTTGAACTTTCTATCACCAAAACTGAAAAAATCTATACTCTCTTCTACTTGTTATTAAATCAGTTGTCTCTAACTATGGAAAAATAGAAAAACACATTTAAATTTTGTTCACTCTAAACCTAGCCTTGATAGTAAATATGAATATAACAAATGTTAAAACAAAATTAGAAGGGAACTGAAATACTAGTAAAACCTCTTTTTAGTTTGCTTTCCTCCCCTTAGCTATTGCTCAGTGCTTTAACATGGGATAGTCAGACAGAGTTAGGCATTAGCATAATGGATATTCTTTGATTTTTTTGTTCTCTTGTGTTTATCCAACAAATCACATTATAAAACCTTTATTTGAAGACTCTCAATTACAGACCATTTAGCTTCCCTTGGGAACAAAAATAAATGAGCTATAAAAAATAGATGTTATTCCTATCTCACCTACAAAATCTAGGTAATTTATGACATGAGATTTAAGATAGAAGGTCACCATAGTGGCTGACCATGGACTTTCAGAAATAACAAAGAATGGGCCCTTGGAAGTGAATGATGCTGAGACAAAGACATATACCCAAAACCAGGGCATGGGAATATTTTGTTTTATAATAAATGGTCCTAAGATTCTGATAGCTAAGTGACCTATAATTCATATGATGTTCTTTTAAGAGATCCCATGAGTCAAAACTACAAAGAATTTGCTCTTAGCAGCCAGAGGCAACGTGGTTAACAAATGCTGAAGAGATGAGAAGTTCACTATATATAACAAGCAATTTGACTTTGTCAAGTCCTAATAGAATATCAGAGTGAATTCACAACCTGTGGTACTACTAAAGGTAAGACACAAGACATTAAAGAGCATTTCTACTAGCATTTTCATTGTAGCTGAAGCATTTTCTATTCTCCACTTTCCATTATATTTTGATAAAATCAAAATAAGTCATATTTTAAAGATATCTAGCTTGAAATTTCTCATCTGTTATACATCTGTTATATATACTGCAGTATGAAATCTAATTATGCCCTCACATTTTTCCTGACATGGAGTAGTTGGATATATTAAAGGATGAAGGGAAATAACTAAAAGAAGCAACAAAACTATTTATCTCTACAAATCCCCATGTTTCTCTATTGATATACAGATATAGTTCCATAACCAATGGCATGAGAGCAGAAAGAGCACAAGACACTGAGGAGATGGTGCATGAGTGGAATGGTGATGGAAACTCCCTGGGGAATACAAATTATGTCAAATATACTTTAATTTTTTTTAAAAAAGAATGAAGGTAGATAGGAAAAAATATTTTATTCTCTATTATATCATTCCACTGAATATGTTATTTAACGTGCACAAGTAAATCACATAACTGAATGACTATGATTTGGGTAGGGAATCAAAAATAGAAAGAAGCTAATTATGCAAATGATGATCAATATAAGCTGAAAAGAAATGAATAAGATATACAGTAAGGAGTTGTGACTTGCAAAACAAGTAGCAAATTTATTACTTTTGTGATCTAGTACTCACCTGAATCACCACCACACAAAGTAGAGAGATTCTGCTGATCACACAGACCATACCCTACTAGAGCACTTACACTAGCTCATGCAATAGCTAGTCTAGATTTACTCTAAGTGAAACTTAAAACAAGAGCCAAAGTATCAAGCTGAACAGCAAATAATTTATCTGTTACCTAGAAAAAAAGGTCAACAGGCTCTCTTGAAAATAAGAAACTAGAAAAAATCCAGATATTCAATAACAAAATCTCCAAGGTCTAGAATTTGACCAAAACTAACATGTATATTAAGGAGAATGAAAATATGAACCATAATATGACAAATATTATGTAACATAAAAAGATGAGTAAATGACAGAAATGATGTCATTAACTTAGAAGAATTTTAGTTTAGCTATTATAGTTAATGTTTAAGTATGGAAAGTATGAACATAAAGATAGAAATAAAAGTCATAAAAAATTAAAACAAGGAATTTCCAGGCAAATAAAATATCTGAAACAAAGATCCACTGGGAAAGTGTAATAAAAAGTTGGGCATTATGGAAATACAAACATCTATTAATTTGAAAATATAGCAATATTCACTATTTAAATTCAATACAAGGAAAACATGATTTAAAAAATGATAACAGTGACTTACAATACAGTTCCAATGACCTAACATATGCATAATTGAACTACAAACAAGAAAAGTTGGACAGAAAAAAAGATTTGAAGAACAGCAGCCAAAAATATTCTAAATTTGATGCAATTTATAAGCTCAGAGTTATAAAAACTCGCTATATAAGAAAGCTACTCTAAATACATAGATGTTACAAACAAAAGTATATAACATGCAAGAATCAATGGGACAAAAAATCAAATGCTTTATTAGTATCAATAAAGATTTCAGATTCAAAAATATTTTGTAATTATAGAAATGTCAATTTATTAATGAGAAATAATCTGAATGGGCCTCATTGGTGGGACAAGGGGTTAAGTCACAGCACTATGAAGCTATCCATAGCCACAGTAGCACAAGTTCAATCCCCAGCCAGGGAGTTGACTCACATGGCATAGCAGATGGCTCTTGTCTCACCTGCTGCTCACCTCAGCAGTGTATTTCAGTCAATCTGCCTGTTCTGCTCCCCACTCTGTCTCTGGTGGATCCTCTCATGCTCACTCATCTGGACTGTACCCAAGTCTTGTAAGCATAATAAATAAATCTTTATAAAATAATAATATATAATATATCTTCATCAAAAAACAGTTTTAAAACATGGTAATATGTGAGAGAGATGAAACGACAAACATAGGAATCTGATATATCAATAATCTCTTAGTATTTTAAAAAACAAGTAGAATTTCAATAAGAATGTAGAAGACAATAATCCTCTCAGCTAAAATGATCCAGATAACATTTATAGACAATTCATTTCAACAGTAGCAGGATGCCTAATGTACTCTAGTTCATATGGAACATTCACCAAGGCATACTACATAATAGGCAAGAAAACAAGTCTCATTAAATCTAATAACAAGTGCAATCATATGTTTCCAACCAAAACAAAGTTAAATTAGAAGCCAATAATACAAAAATATCTTGAAAAAATAAAATATATGGACATTAAATAGCTTACTATAAAAGAACAAATAGGTTAAGGAAGATATCATAAGATAAGTTTAGAAAATATTTTCAACTAAATATAAATTAAGAAAGACAAAAATTTGTGTTATATAGCTGAAATACAATAAGAGACATTTGTCGCTTTGTTAAAATAACTATCAGAAATAAGAGTTCATTATCTTTGCCATCAGTGTCAGTGTTAAGAAATCAGATAAGAAAGAGAAAATTACACACAGACCATGGAGAAAGAAGCAAATAATTAAGCAGGAATTAATTGAGTGGAAAATGAAATACACTAGAAAATAATTCATGCAATTAAATGCTGGTCTTTTGAAAAGATCAATACAATCAATATGCTCATAGCGAGTTGATCATTAAAAGAGTAAAGCCAAAAAAATTGTAACTATATAATTTTTAAAAATTGAAATATTACTACAAATTTTAAAGATATTTAAATATAAAGTATGCTAGTAAACTTTACAACAAAGGTGAAATGAACAAATGATGTGACTTAAACTATCAAAATTAA
The DNA here is from genome assembly GCA_019455555.1 of Galemys pyrenaicus. Classification (NCBI taxonomy): domain Eukaryota; kingdom Metazoa; phylum Chordata; class Mammalia; order Eulipotyphla; family Talpidae; genus Galemys; species Galemys pyrenaicus. The sequence goes on from JAGFMF010011393.1 coordinate 4,801,865, forward strand.
TTTAAAAAAGAGTATTGATATAGTTTCATAAATTAAAGTAATTCAATTAATAATTAAACATCTTTCTACAGTGAATTAATTATGCAATATTGCTTAATTGGAGATATCTTTCAAACATTTAAGGACAAATGTCTCCCAAAAAACAAAAGGTCAGCACTAGACTGTTCACTAAAGAGTTCTATCAAACCTTTAAAGAATAATAGCTATCCTCAAACTCTTCCAAAATACTGAGGGAAAGGGAATGCTTCCAAACACATTTCATGAGGACATTATTCCTTATAAAATGTAATTCAATGTTACTAAAAGCAGACAAAAACGTTATAAAAATAGAAAACTACAGGGCCTTCCTGGTGATGCAACAGGTTAAGCAACTCACTGTGAAGCAAACAGCGGTCACTGCAGCACAAGTTCGATCCCAGCTCCTGGTCAGGGAAGTGGCCCACATGGTGCAGCAGACCTCTCCTGCCTCGCCCTCCTGCTGCTCCTCTCAGCAGTGGGTTTCAGTTGATCTGCCTGTTCTGTCCCCCACTGTCTTGGGTGGATCTTTTTCACCCTCCATCCCACACCTCTGGCCTGTACAGTTCTTGTGTGCATAGATGAATAAATCTTAAAAAAAAAAAATAGAAAACTACAAATACACCTGATGAATAGAGCAAAACTTGTCAATGAAATCTTAGCAAACTCAATTCAAGAACACATTAGACGGATCAAGTGGGATTTATTCCTGGAATGCAATCAACTTAAATCACCACATCAATAAAAGGAAAAGACAAAAATCATATGATCGACAATATAGCAATAGATATAGAGAAAGCATTTAATGAGAGTCAGCATCCATTTATGATTGAAAACTCTTAGTAAAGTGAGAAAAGGAACATACATCAACATAATAAAGGCTACATTTGACAAATCCACGTTCAGCATCATATTCAATGGTGAGAAACCGAAGATTTTCCTTCTAAGATGGAGAACACAAGGATATCCACTCTTAGCACTACTATGCAACATAGTATCTAGTCCCAACTAGAGCAATTAGGCAAGAGAAAGATATAGAAAGAATAGAAATTGGAAAAGTAGAAGTAAAGCTATCACTTTTTGCATATGACATAGTAATATACACAGTAAACCCAAAATATACCACTAAAATCTATTTGAAACAATAAATATGTTTAGCAAAGTCACACGCAACAAAATCAGCATTCATATCTGTTGCCCTCTCTGTGGAAGTAATAAATTAGAAGAGCAAGAAAATCAAGAAACAATTCCATTTAAGGAAGCATCATAAAATATTAAACACCAGGACTAAGCATAACAAAGGAGGTGGAACTAAACTACAAGACTGCTAAAAGAAATACAAGATACAGGAAACAAAAAGATATTCTGTACACATGGACTGGAAGAGTTAACATAGGTAATATGTCCATCTTACCCAAAGTCATATATATACACATATATACATATATTTACACACATATCTGTATATATGTATATACGTGTATATATACACACATATATGTATATGTACACATATATATATACATAAATAATGCAATCCCTACCAAAATTTCAATGGAATACCTCAAAGAAATAGAACAAACATTACTGAAATTTATATGGATGCACAGAAGACTCCAAATAGTCAAAGAAATCTTAACTAAAAAGAAAAAGAACAGTGGTATCACACTCCTAGACTTCAGTTTGCTAAGGTTATAGTACTCAAAACAGTAAACTACTGGAATAAAAACACACAGACCAATGGAATATAAATGGAAGCCCAGAAATAAGCCAACATTTATGTGGACAGTTAATTTATTGCAAAGGAGTCAAGACAATGGAAAAAAGTCTCCTCAGCAAACAGTACTGGGAAAGTTGAACAACAACATGCAAAAGAACGAAATGAGATCACCATCTCACACCTTACACAAAAACTAATTTAAAATGTAATAAGTACATTAAATAAATATAAAATGCATAGAAGAAAACACTACATGTTTCAGTGATGTCTTTAGGGTCTTGACTACAATGACTAGGTAAATAATAGCAAAGATAAATAAGGTTATATCAAACTAAAAAGTTACTGTACAGTGAAAGAAGCTAATGGGTAAATACAGAATATATTTACTAAAATAGAAAATACTTGCACAATATACATATGACAAGCTAGTATGCAAGATCTAAAAAGAACTAATACAATTCAACAAAAAGAAAACAAAGAACACAATAAAAAAAGAGCTAACTAGTGCAGAACAGTCCAAAAGAAAACATATCATGTCCAACGGGCATTTGAAAAAAAATGTTCAACATTACTTATCATCAGGGAATTGCAAATCAAACCCACAATGAGACCACCTCATTTTTATGATACTAGCTCATATCAAAAACTCAGAGACAGCAAATGTCTCTTGGTGGCTTGGTTGCGGAGAAAAACGAATTCTCCTGAACTGGTGGTGCTAATGGAAACTGGTTCCGCCCCATTAGAAAACAATATGAAGGTTCATCAAAATATTAAAAAGAGTTCTAAGATGTTATATAGCAATAACTTCTTGGCATTTATTTAAGAATACAAAAACACAAATCTGAAGGAATACATGTAATCCTATGTTCACTGCAGCACTTCTTACCAAGTTATGGAAACAACATGAGGTCAAGAATGGATAACTGGGTTAAGAAGATGTACTAATACATGATAGAATACTGATCAACCCTATGAAAATATGAAATCTTGTAATTCTTAACAACATGAATGGAATTGGAGGGAATTATGCTAAGTAAAAATAATCAGAAGGGGAAAGATAAATACCAGATGATTTCACTAATGTTTGGAATGTAGAGAAACAAAATAAAATGACCGACAAAATCAAACCAAAACAAACTCTAGAAACATGACAGCACAACTGAGGTCACTATAAAGGGAGGGTGGGGTAGCTAACAAAGGCAAGAGGGGACCCAATGATCTATGGTAAAGGGAAAAACGTGTTTTGCTAGTGGTTATGTTGTGATTATACATCTGAGGAGGTATGACGCATTTTATCTAAATCATATATGGTATTGTAAATCAATGTTATAATAAGAATATTTAAGAAAAAAATAAAGCAAGTCCTACATAAACTCTTTTGATAAAATAGGGAAAGGAATGTATTCAACACATCCTACCAGGTCAGTAATACCATAATAACAGAATTACACAATGACATAATAAGAAAGATATTAAGTGATAAGACACTGAATATTTTTTTTAAGATGGAGGACAAAGCATGGAGGAGTAAATTACCATTTTGATCAAACATAGTAAGATAGGAAAAATAAATGAAAGGCATACAATGTTACAGGGGACCTCCCTGGTGGCCTAGGGGTTAAGTTCTGATTTGATCCTGGGCCAGGGAACTAACCCACATATAGTATAGCAGACTTCTCTTGTCTTACCTGCTGCTCCCCTCAGCAGTGTATTTCAGTAAATCCTCCTGTTCTACTCTAATCAATCGTCTCACCCACTGAATTGCTGGCTTACACCCCAGGTCTGTATGCATAAAGAAATAAAAATAAATCTTTTTTTTAAAGAAACAAACTAGAGAGACAGTACTTTTAAAAATTGTCTTTATAAGTGCATGATATGATTATATATATAGAAAATCATAAATAATCTGCAAAAAGCTACTAGAATTATTACTAAGTTTAAAAATGTCATGTGCAATAAAATACTCTTTGAGGTGCCTCCCTGGTGGCACAAAGGGTTCAGCACCACACCATGAAGCATCTGCAGCCACTGTAGCACAAATTTAATCCCCAGCCAGGCAGGTAACCCACATGGCATGGCAGATCTCTCCTGCCTCACCCACTGCTCCCATCAGCAGTGTATTTTAGTCAATCTGACTGTTCTGTTCCCCACTCTATCTCTGGTCTCCCCACTCTCTCACTCCTCTGTGCCTCTGGCCTGTACCCTAGTTCTTGTATGCATAAATAAATAAATCTTTAAAAAATGCTCTTTGATCCCAGATCAATTAAATGTAACGTAATTGTATTACAACACATGTAATACCCTTGTAACAATGACTTATTTATACATCATAATCACTAAAAGAAGTATTAATTTGTTTAGTGGTTAAGTCTAACTATTTCAAATACATCAGAATTCAGGAATTTCAGAGAATAGCTACCCTCTTTGTAGAACTTATTTAATGATATAATCTAACCACCCAAAATATGAATAGAGGAATTGAGTTTTTATGGTAAAGAGACTGGTTGTAAGTTAATAATTATGCAAATTGTGGTTACAGGAACTTCAATAATGAATTATCAATACTATTATTTCTCCAAGAACAGAGAGATACATTCTGTGGAATTTAGTTGATTTTTCCATCTATTATGATAAGGGAGTTAAAGATATGGTTATAGTTGACAAAGCAAGTGTCTATGACAGAGGTTAATTAAAGGTTTTTAAAGTTAATCATAAGAAGCACAACTATAAACCTTCCAAATGATTAGAAGGAAAATATTCATTAATTTAAGAGAAAAATATTTTAAAAAACGACACAGGCCATAAGTTTAAGAGTTTTTAAAGAAGGGCTAGGAAACTTAAGAGCAAATATCTCAAATTACATTAAAGAACTAAAATCTAAAATATCTGGCAACTCAAAGATGATGGTAGACGCTTATTTATTAAATGAAATAAATCCCTTTTGATTAAAAATGTAGAACAAACAATATGCTTTATAGGAGAAAAGTTTTTAAAGTACAGTTAATAAAAAATTTAAAATAAGGAGTACTGAAACACACTAAAAATGTAATTTAAAATAAAGTGGGGACATGATATTTTTAGAAAAGTATTAAGAGTAGATAACAGATTTTTAAGTCTTTAGTGATAGCATTTATATACTACATTAAACCACCAGACATGAATATTTATGCATCAGATAAGCATAGCATCAAAATTTATGAAGTACACAAAACAAAGTAAACAAGACCTAGAAATGTATGTAAAAAACTTAATGTGATTAATAAACATGTTGTCATAGAAGCTTATAATCAAACTAAATGTGAATAAATTGAATTCAATAGGCTTAAGGGGAAAACCAACTATTCTCCAAAGCAGAAGTTATACTGATCACAATATAACAAAATGAAAATTTATTAATGGAAGTAGAAAGAAAAAAATTGACCATTCTCAGCTATACACTATGAAGTCATATTCTTTGGCTTGAAATCCATCTCGTTAATGATAATCTCTTCAAATCTCACATTTCTCATATTAAAAGAGTAATAAGAGCAGATATCATATATGGTGGAAAGACGGTGTATTAGTCAGAATTCCAAAATTTGTAGTAGTCTTTTAGGATTACCATAACAAAATACCATAGACTGGATGTTTTAAACAGAAGATGCATATTTTTCAGTCTAGATACAGGTGACATCGGGGTTGGTTTCTTCAAAGGTTTTTCTCCTTGCCTTACAGATGGTAACATTATCATTGTTCACTCACAGGGCCTTTCATTTAGTTGAAAGATTATCCACAATAGCTAAATACAAATACCCACTAGATGACTGGATAAATAGAAGATGGAGTTTACATATAATGGAATATTATTTAGTCTGGAAAAAGAAGGAAGTCCTGCAATATGTGGTAGCATGAATGAACATGGAATATAGTGTGCCAAGTGAAATAAGCCAGTAATAGAAGGATAAATGATCCACAATTGATCTTGTAGAAAGCTACTAAAATGTTCAATCAAACAGAAGTAGATAAAAGAATGGTGGTTGCCAAAAGAACAAGGGTAGGTCCCCTAGGGAGGTTGTTCCTCAATGAGCATAAACTTACAGTTGTATAAAATGAGAATGTTCCAGAGATATGCTGTATGAATTAATATCTATAGTTAACAAAAAGTCATAGTACTCTAAAATTTGCTAAAAGGATAGATCTATAAAAATCTGCCCTGTACCCTTACTGTCACAACATTTTTAATAGCAGATGTGTAGGTTTTCTATAACAAGCAGCTCTTCTGACACCAACTGGATGTCCTAAAATTCAGTTCTGACACTACTAATATGTGTTAGTGCAGATCTCATAGGTTAAGGACTCTGGCCCCTAAGACTGCCCTACCCACTTCAGAAGCCAATGATATTCTCAGTCATAATCTGTGCTTCTGAATATCTAACTCTAAGTTGCTGAAGTTCTCAGGACCCCTATTCAGGTTTGACATTTGCCAGACCAACTAACAGAACTCAGGCAAATGCTTACTTTTATTTACCAATTTATTATATAATAAAATGGAGATGAAAAGGCAGATGGAGAGACACACAATATAAATACAAATGTCCAAAAGGACATTGAGCACAATAACATCTGTCCCAGTGGATTTGGAGAACACCATTCTCCTAGCATGTGATGTGTTCACTAGCACAAAGCTCTCCAAACACCATAATTTGGAGATTTTTATGAGAACTTCTTCAATGAAGTTGATTGCCATAAAATGAAACAATAACTCCTGTCCCTTTTAGGAGGGGCTTGAAAATACCAACTTTCTAATTATGGGTTATATTCCTGGTGACCAACCTTTATGCTTAAGCTATCTAGGAGTATATCAGTGTAACCTCATTATAATAATCTTCCTATCACACTAGGAAATTCCAAGGAATTTAGGAACTTTGTCACAAACCAAGGTAGAGACCCATATATATATTTTTTATTATTTCACAATTATGTTAATTATTCTTGCTACAAAAATATAGAAACAAATTTTTGAAGGTGATACATATATTTCTTTGATTTCCACAATTATATAAGTCCATACTCATCAAATTGTGTACATTAATCATGAACAGCTTTAAAATCCAATTATACTTCAATAAAACTGAGGAAAAAAAAAAGATGATGCCTTCCTGGTAAAAATAATCAGCAAGTGGATAGCAGGACATGCAAAGCAAAAAGAAGCATTACACAGATGGAAAGTATTATAATTAAATTGCATTAGTTTTAGAAATATAATTTTCTAAATTCACATACTGCTTGTATTTGGGGAAAAGGTTTTAATTAAAGAGGTGTTTTGCTTTAAATTTTTAAGCTATTTTGTCACTATGCCATTAAAATTCCCTCACTTTATTATTTTTTTCCTCATGTGCCATTTAAATGCAATATAGCATCAGTCTCCAGGCATAAACATTTAAATAGGTGTCTAGCCACTACCTAATTTTTTTTGTCTCAGAACATTTTGGTACTATTTAAACTCATCTTCCTATTTCCCTATTGGGTTTGGAATAATTATATTAGATGATGTAAATTCCATAATGAGAAATAAAGCTAATGGGCCATGAGAGCTACTAAAAACTAGCTATACTAAAACTGTTTATCATCACAAATATGTTTAGGGTCATTTTATTTTTTTTTAAATATTTTTTGATCCTTGTGTTTCTATACCTTTTTCTGATTTGACACTGCTGACAATCCTCAGACATCCTTTTATCTACCTTTGCTACCCACCTAACAAACGATATGAACTGGGATGACAACAAATGGCCCAGGTCCTAAGATTCTAGGACACTAATTGTTATTAGTGTCCTGGAGACATTCTTATTTGATTAACTACATTGTAACTTTTTTGGAAAAGGCTAGTCAGTAAGTACACACACAGAAAACATTATTAATTAGCTAATCAATCCTTCATATAGTCATTACCTAATTACTAAGCTATTACATGTTTGACACTGCTACAGAAGTCAGATACTTTGAGAGAATAAGGTTACCAAATTCTTTAGTTTACTTCATATACCTTAATTTCTCTAAATTGACAACTTGGCATGGAGACCTGTATTAAACTTTAAACTGGAAAGTCATAGCTGACACTTGCTGGGAACTTGCTCAAATGTGTACTGTGGCTTGCTAATGAACGAGGGTAACATCAGACATATGACCCACCATAATAAAAACTCCAGAGGGATAAAGTACCTATAGTGCAGAAGGACAATGCAGCTCTTACCTCTGAGTTAGAGACAGCCTGTCAAGCAAGATCCACAATAATGCCCCACTATATCTCATGCAAAGACTTGACATAATAGAAAACAGAGTAGTCTGATAGCAGAACTCTGAGAGCAGTTGGGAATCCCCAACTCAACTTTCATGGACTGGATTTTATAAATTATATTTAAGTATCCATTGATAGATGTGTCTGTTCCTTCACTAATACTAAATTGTCTTGATTATTGAAACTTTTATTTACTGTTTTTCCACTTAAAAATATTTAATGACAGACATATATTAGATAGTCCCAATTTTATATTTGTGGAATATAAATAACAAAAGAAAAAAACTGGCAAAGCACAGAAAAAATAATACTAAGACTCTGAAAAAAATATACTGGTTGCCTGAGGGAACAAGGGGAGAGAGAGGAAAAAGAGGAAGGGGAAGGAAGGGATCAGGATATTGGCATGAGAGTTTTGGTGGGGGTGAGTGAAGGATATACACTATAAGATGTGAAGACATTCCCCACAAATCATATAGCTATGTAAAAAAGTTAAATAAAATTTAACAAAAATTTAAAGTACTAAAATTGTGCAAATAAAAAATTTATTGTAACCTTATAGTCTTGAAGTCACATAGCACTAGTCTTCCAACATTGTCTTTTTCCACCAGTATTGTATTGGTTATTCAGTGGGTTTTTTTTATATTTTCATATAAAATTCAGAACGAGTTTATTTATGTCCACAAAATAACTGAGATTTTGGTTGGCATTGCACTATGTCTAGGATAAAGTTGGAAAATACTGGTATTTGACAATATTGAGTCCTCCTATCCATGAGTTTATAATTTTCCTCATGTAGAGCTTATATATACTTTGTTAGAATTATACCTAAGTAATGCATATTTTGAAGTGTTAATATAAGTGGTATTGTGGTATTTTGGTTTTGAATCCAGATTTGACTTGTTTGTTGTAGATATGGAATAGAATTGAGATAGAATAGAATAAATAGAATTTATATTAACTTTGTATTCTACAGCATTGCTATAATTTCTTACTAGTTTTAAGAGGTTTTCTTTTTTGATGATTCTTTCAGATTTTTTGCTTAGGTGTCATGTCATCTGTGAGCACATTTATGTCCTTCTATCTGAGTGCAGTGCTTTTTTTTGTTTTACTGTATTTCCTAGAACTTCCAGTACTGTATTAGAAAGGAGTGGACATTGATGACTTGCTCCTAGATTAATGGGAAAGCTTCAGGTTTTTCACCTTAAGTCTGAAGCTTGCCATAGATATTTGTAGATATTCTTTATCAAGTTGGGGAAATTCCTTTGTATTCCTAGCTTACTGACAGTTTTTATAAATAGGTGTTCTTCTGCATCTATTGACATAATCATGTCATTTTCTTCTTTAAACTGCTGATGTGATTAACTAATTTTTGAACCAGCCTTATATAACTGTAATAAATTCCATTCAATTGTGATTCTTAATATACATTGTTGAATTTGATTTGTGAAAATTTTGTTAAGAATTTTTGCATCTATGTGTATAAAAGATAGTGATTTTCAGTTTTCTTTTATTGTAATATCTCTGTTCAGTTTAGGTATTAGGGTAATATTAACCTTATTGAGTTAGGAAGCATTTCCTCTGCTCTATCTTCTGAAACAGGTTGTTTAGAATTATTATAATGTTTTACTTTAAGTGTTGGATAGAATTCCCTTGATAACTCATCTGGGCCAGGTGCTTGGATTTTGGAATGCTATGTATTATTGATTCAATTTCTTTAATATAAGCATATATTCCCTCAAACAACTCACTGAGAAAAATACATGCTTTCTCTTTTGTAAAAAATAATTTTGACATATTAGGTCAAATATTTTCATTATGAAAAGTGGTAATATTTCAAGTATTATCAAAATACAAAAAAAAAACAAAAAACAAACAAACACCTTTCTAAAGGAAAGCAACCAAATGTAACAATCCAAGGAATGAAATTGCAGTTGGTAGATTTTTCTGAAGTATTCTCTTATTACATAAATACCTTTATAGTAAAAAGATGTCTCCTATGTAGCATTGTTCTTAGAAAGAGAACATTTAAAGAATACTTGTTAAATTTTACCTCAAAAATCCATAAAAGAATTAAAATCTCATTTTTCTCATTAGCTTGATATTTTAAAGGATGACTCAATTTGAATGAAAATGTCTGATCTAATTTATTGGGGGATTCTACCTTCACGACTAAAATTCTATACCCAAGTCATAGCTAAAAAAAGAAAAATATATTTTTTATCAATGACTACCCCTAGTCAGTCATTTGGCATTTACCCAAATCCTCGACTTCAGGATTCTCCTTTTCTCTCCATATCTACTGTCAGAAATCTTAGATTTTGAGACAAAGAATCTATACAACTAAACTGTATAAGGAAATTTGGACTTGCAAATCTCCCAAGGTTAAGTAATTTTTTTAAGCATAATTTCACTGTATTCTTTGTTTTGCTAAAATTTAAAGTAGTATATCTTAACTCCTTTGACTAAACATTGTTGTAGGCTTTAAGGAACTAAGATGATTCTTAGATATATAATAATTTGGCATTTTTCTGCAAGTGTTTTTCAAAGTTTGGTCCAGGGATTGATTTTTACTAAATCTTCAAGGTCAAGAATAATTTAACAATAAGAAAAAGTTGTTATCTATGTTTTTTTATTCTCATACTCTCATAAATATACAGTATAGTTCCCAGAAGCCACGACGTGTGGCATCTCAGTAGTTAATATGCTGAAACAAATATGAGATAATAAATTTTCATTAAGCCAAACATTAAAGAGATTTGAAAATATAGAAAACAATTCCACTCTTCTCACTCAAGGTTTCACTTGGGAGGCTTAGTTACTATTCATAAAATATAAACATATAGCAGATTATTGGTTGAATTTTAAATGAATGAGTATATAAATATTTGAAAGTACATTTCCATTATGATGACTATCAAGAGACCTAAGTCACATTTTTTAAAAAAGACTCTTTGGGGCCCTCAATCATTTTTAAGAATATGGAGTGGTCCTGAGGCCGAAAAGTTTGAAGTGTTACCAAGTGGTATTACTTCTAAGACATATCCTGGCTTGTCCATTCTACTCCAGTCTTAGCTTACGTTTTCAAATGTTCTTCCCATACTCTAAGGAATACAGCTATTTTATAAAATTCACAGATCTTACTGGCTCTGGCACACACTCTTTTGTCACCAACAGTCTAGTATACCTAGATATATTTTTGGTTAGGCACCTGGGTTTGAAGTCTCAGAACACTAAGAAAGTATGTTCACATATCTAAGTCACAACATAGTCTCTATAAAGCAACCAGTTAAAATGTAAAATAGCCACGTCCTCCATTGCCCAGAAACCACCTATGACTTCCCAGTTCCTGGGAACTACAACCAATCAAGACTACACCCAATTAAGGCCTACACGCGCTGGTCACCATCCCTCTCTACCCTCTTCCACTACTCTAAACTGTCTCTATAGTTTCTCCAACTACATACACTGGCTTCCTTTGAGTTCCGCAAACATACTAGGCTTGCCACCACCTCTGGCCTGTCTACTCTAGAATGCCATTTCCTAAGACACTCACATGACTGTTTCATTTTCTCAAGTCTTTTTTTAAATGAGACCTGCCCGGAGAAGCCTACCCTACCTATCACATAAAACCTAATCTCCCAGATAATCCTTTTCTTACTTTATTTGTTCTCCTTGTTAGCAGTTATCTCGATCTAACTTAAAAAGTATTTTCATTTGTTTTCTTTATTGTTTAAGCTCCCTGAAAGGGATTTTTATGGGTTTTAATTATAACTAATGAAGCAATATATACTGCCTATTGTTTATCATTGCTAGTGTAGTTCTTAATATCATTAAGTAACCAGAACCCCCAAAAATAAAAGAGGAAGACTGTTTATAACCACTGGGTGGCAGCACAGATAGAGGGAGGAGGAGGTACCCAGGAGAAAGGACATAATCAGTGCAAACAGAACAGAACTTGAAGAAGGAAGTTCCCAATCTCCAGGTCCTGTACTTGGAGTGAGGAGTGACTGTGGTAGACACACTGGAGTGTAGGGAAAAAAGAGAAAAGTGTCAAAGGACCCAAGGATCCAGGCCAGAGAGGTCATAAGGTGATATTTCAGTATTTCAAAGCAATGTGTTAGCACAGGAATTAAATCTAAAGAACACTTGTAAAATTATAAGTCACCCAAATATCAGAATTACAGCAGTTTTAGGATAGTTACACTTAGAAATGTAATGGTTGACAGATCATAATGGGGAGAGAAAAAAATGTATGACAACAAGTGAGGAGGGTATAAAATTCTAAATAGTCTCAAATAATGGGGGAAATAACATGGAATGCGTGATAATATGGAATCATGCAAAAAAGAAGCCAGCATAAAGGGCAACAAATTTTATATCAGTCAGTGGGTCCTGGGCATAGTCTGAGAACCAATCCAAATTTCTGTTTCTTCTGTTCTAACAATGAGTTCTACCAGTTTGCTATATTTGGATAGATCTTTATAGATCTGGCCATAGACAGTATGATTTCGCCTTTGAACCTCTCTCCAGACTGTGCATCCAGAAGTCTGTTCTTCTTTACTATACCAAAGACTATTTAAACTATTTGGATTAGTTTAACTCAGTTACTTTGAATTTTTTATCATGATCCTTCCCTCCCTTTTTCAGTTGACTATTGCTAATTACTTTGTTTCCTTTCTTTTGTTCATCTTCTTAGCAAGTTTTCATAGACCTTGAGTAACTTAATCACGTGTATGAAACCCAGAAGATCCTTAATAGTCTTAAAATCTGAACATTTTTCTCTATTTTTGTGCATTTCTGTTATTAATACTACAACACTGTACTTTGTGTCTGTCTTTTAAAGCCGACCATACTCATAAAATGCTGAAAATACCACATTTATGTTTTCACATACACACCTCTGGGATTCTGGTAGAGGTATATATCAGATTTATTTTCACTCTTAGAGAATATGACATTGCTTTCATTATCTTCCTTCTGGCATGGCATACAATAAACCACCTGATATTTACAGCAACACCCTTTTTTTCCTACAAATAACCGCCATTAACAGAGAATGTTGATCCATATTCTATGGAAAACTGGGTTCTCAGTAGCATTTCTAAATTGAAGAATTAAACCTTTCTCTATTACCCATGTTCAATGTCATCTTTCAGACTGCTTTTCAGCATGAAAAATTCCTACCACCTGTCCTACTGCCCGATGCCAAGTCTAGATTATTAGGTGTTGCTTTTGCTGACTTTCTTCCTTGTCTGATCAATGAAATTTTTCATGGATTGACCTGCAGCATTCAGCCAAAAGTCATGGCAGCAACTTCCTCAAATGTGGCTTGAATCGAATACTACAAGTACAAATGTAACTAAAAAGCCAGTGACTAATTTTAAGTGCTTGTCATATTAAATGACTATGCCTTTGTCTTTGATGAATGACTTTGACCTTGGGTATAATCACTGCTGCTCAAACTACCTTTAGGAACAGAGTCAATTCCTACACACACATGCTCTCTCTCACACACACACACATATACATGCACACACACATATGCTGAAGGTGTTTTTTTTTTTTTTCCAAGTTGAAGTTTCAGAGGATCTTTCTAGATTATTTATCTCAGGGCCCTCTATTTAATTTTTGACTCAACTTGTGTCTCACTACAAAATTATAGCTCTCTCTAATTTCAAATTTTTACCCTATAGGTAAGTGATAAGTTTCATTGAAATTTGGTCTTTGTTTCTCTTATGACAACATAGATTATTACTCTGATTCAATAGCAGTTCATTAAGCTGAGCATCAGCGTTTGTATATAATAACACATTTTGGGTTAGTGCCTACAGCTACTGTTTGTTGTCATTCCTCCTCCCCACAGCAGCATCACAGTGAATCCAAGGTTCAATGAGCTACCTTGGATGCCAGTGAACAGATTGACAGCTCCAGGACCTCATTATCTGACACTCTGCCCATTCATTTGGTGCTAAGCATGGCAGGCAAGAGCAATGACAAAACATATCTGGGAGGTTAATAACCCTAACCCTTCATCCATATGAGAGATTGACCAGAAGCACTGGTTTGAAATCCTAACGTAGAACAGTCTCAGAAAGAAATACATTTCCAGAAAACTTTCCTAAATCACAAATATGTTTGCCTCAAATAGTTAACCTTTCACATGATCAACAGATCACAACTCCTTCTGAGCCAGGTGCTGAATAGGAATGTTGGATGATGGGAAGACAAATGTCATGAGAAGTTCAAAGTGATTATCACTAAACTAGTAGTAGCTGCTTATATGTATGGAAGGCAGCCTTATCCCTACATGTGACAATTACCAGCAAAGGACTAGATGCCTATTTCCATGGTTCTTTGCTGGGTTTAGGGAAATTGGAACAATAAGGGTGAAAAAAGTAAGAAAATAAGAAAGGAGTTACTTACTTTTCTGTCCAGAACAACAAATAGAGGAAGGAACTCATTTTAAGGGTTATAAAATAAATTGCTGTCTTAAAAATATAGTACCTAGTAAAGTTCAACTGTTGAACAATGCATAAATGAAGAAGAAGGTATGTTCTGTCCATGGACTTGGGCAACAACAAGACAAATATATGCCTCATTTATTTATGACTTCTATTTTATTTTAAAATAACAATTTAGAGGATTAAAGTAAATGGTTTGTTATTTTTTCTCTTGCTTTTTATAGATGTCATGTTTTAATGATAGAAAACTTTTTAAAAAATGAGTGGTATGAAGAAAACATAAATTCTTACCATACTCCTCAAAAATGTGTCTGAGACCCTTCTGGTGGGATCCATAAAACTTTAAGACCCACATTTGAAAAATACACTTTTTTTATAGCGATCATTTCAGTATTGTTGTAGGACTAGTCTCCCTTTCTCTCTGACTCTTGATGACCATAGTATTAAGTCTGGCATTAAAAGTGGTTACTAAATTTAACACAGTAAGGACAACTGAGTGATAGGACAGTGTAGATATGGGACATTGTGGTATCATAGGAGGACTCTACCAAAGTGGGACCTCTCTGGTGGTACAAGGAGTTGAGTCACAACACTATGAATCTATCCACAGTCAGTGCAGCATGAGTCCGACCCCAGTCAGGGAGCTGCCCTACATGGCACAGCAGACCTCTCCTGTTTCTCCCACTGCTCCCCTCATCAGTGTATTTCAGCCAATCCACCTATTTCCCATCTGTTTGTTGTGAATCCTCTAAACTTCCCTCCCCGCACCTCTGGCCCTGTACCCCAGTTCCTGTGTGTATAAATAAATAAATCTTTAAAAAAATAAAATTTGACCTTAGTCATTCAAGTGGAAAGAATAGACTTAAAGAGAAAGACCCAAAGTTCTGGCTTAGTTTTAAATAATCAGTAATTATTATTCAGAATGAGATGAGGATAAAAATGTTTCAGCTGTAATGAAAGCATTCTCAAAATCCTCTAGGAAGATGCTAGTGTAGTAGATCTGCTTTTGGTGTTTGGAGGTGGAAAAGGAGAAAATGAGAAAGAGGTGAGAAATGGCAGTTAAGTAGGAGCCCCAGATGTAAATTACTGCAAATAATGTGATTCACAGTAAAAGATAGGGCTTGTAATCTGCAATTACCATTGTACAATAGATGGGACCATTGTGTATATTAGGATGCTTTTGTTGGTTCAGGAAAGCTTCAAATTAGATTTAAAGCACTACAAAGAACCCCAACAGTATGAGCCTGGGGTCAGACAATGAGACCTCCTCCCCCAACTGCCATAACTCCTGGTGACCTTGGGCAAATGCTAGCTTCTTGAAAAAGGAAATGGCAATACTACTACTTCTTAGGATTTCTCCAGGTGATTTACCTGGTACACAATAAGTGCTGGGCAAATTCTAGTTATTATTTGACTGTATGTAGAACCACTTTATAGAAAGATTGGCAGTAAATGTTGAGGTAGAAAAAATGGCTGAGTATATCTGAAGTTAACTTATGTTACGTATGACACTGTTATAAGTTAAGGCGATAAAGTACAGATAGAAAATGCTAAACAAGATAGAAATATTCATCATTCACTTTTTAAAAATCTATGCTTTTGTTTAATCTAGTTTTTTAGGTGACTGTGATAACCACTATGCTACAAATACTGTGTTCGTTATAATTTGTATTGTCACTTGGTCGCTTACCGTGACAATTCAGATATTTTGATGGCAAAATTTCATGATTTATTCACATACTTCCAAAGCAGTTAATGAACACTATGTCTGCTTAATAAAGTATCACAGAAGGAAAGAAAGCGTGAGAGGGAGAGAGAAGGAATAAAGTCAAGGAAGAGGGAAAAGGAATGGGAGGAAGGAGGGAGTCTGGGGAGGGGATGAGGAGTGAAAGTAGAAAGACAGGGAGATTATTTTAGCACATATCAGATTTTTCTGGCTTTTAGTCTTTGAGGTGATTAACCAAGGATCGATTGGTTTGGGAAATGGAGACTGCGAGGAGTCAAATTATGTTTGAATTTCTCTGATAAATTTATATTATGCTTCAAATACTGAATTTGACCAGATCCTATGACAATCTCCTCCATAAGACCAAGAGTAAATTCAATTGTTCAGGGATACCTGGAGTGTATTTGGAACCCCCGGAAGAACTATATTAGGACTATCATCTTCCCATCAATTCCAGAAAATAATGATCTTGGTTATCTTTTCCCTGTTCTTTAACATATGACTATGAAAGATATGCCTAAGGTTTATTTAGAAGATTTACTTTTTTACCTCTGGATATATACGCAGCTAGAAAACTATAATAATCATCTATTTTAATAATGAAACAATGTCCTAGACTAATTAAGAATGATGTTAGCAAGGAATTAAAAAGATCAGATAATAAATTTTATATCCCATTCTCCAAGATAAAGTATTTTGTTAACATTAACTAATTTATAACTTCAAATAACCTAATATCTCCACACCTTGAATTCTCATGTCTTAAATTCTTTCATTGTTATAAAAAATACATGAAATACTAAAGATAAGTTAAAGAGGAATATACCTGCTATATTTTTTGCTAGTCATTCCAAAAGTAGATCAAAAGATCACTTGATCATTCTGTGACCAAATGATCACAGAAATATGCTCCAGACAAATCTAACTTAAAAGAAGTTGTGTGCACAACAGACTTACAGAGTTCACTTCAACCCATGTGGGCTGTTCCTCTGCCTTTTCTGGAAGCATGACTCCATTCCTCCCAAGTCTCTATAAAACTATGACATCAAGTGAAGGTCTTCACTTTGTTATGTCCAAATTATTGGACAAATACCCCACTGGCAGAAATTTAGTCCCCTTCAAAATGCACTTAACCTATTTTTGGAGGGTTCCTCGGAACCTTTTCCTTGTATGAATAAACCCCTTAGAGTTTTGGCACCGTTTCTACATCTGCTGATCTCTTGATAACTTTGTTGGTCAAAATTTTTGCAAGTAATGGTTATCATTGCTATCCCACTAATACCTATGCTCCAGAACCTGAACAAATCCTTGTATGGCACCCTGCTCTACCCACATGGCCAGAAGAAAACTACCATTCTGACAGTAGATCTCTCAATTCTTGGTATCTGGACAACACTGCTCAGCCATCAGGTTTGTCCAAACTTCTTTTCTTGACTCTAACAGTCTAAATTCTGCAAACCATAATCCTGTACCACAATCAACTTCTTACCAGTAGGAGTGAAGGTGAAAACATTTGCTTTTTTCAGGGTAGCACTAATCCCCTCCCATAGCCACACAGATACAATGGAACTGTACAATCAATTGCAAAAATGTAATCATATATGACACATGTTTTTAGTCTTTCCCACGGTTACCTTTTCATGTTTGACATTTTTCAACTTCATGACTCTAAAAGAAGTTGCAATTTTTCCTTCCTCTCTATATCTTCAAATACTATTTACATGACTCATAAAATCCACTGGAAACCTGTACATGCTTAGCCTCATATTAATTCAGCAATTACAAACTTAAAAAGAGATTAATGTAGCTGAAAGTCAGCTGAAAGCTGGTATAAGTACTTTACATATGTTAACAGGATTATAATATCAAGCTGTGAGAGAATATATTTCTTAAAAATTTATTTATATATATTTGATATCAATTGTGGTCTCCATGGATTTCCCACCACCATTTCATCTGTGCACTTTGAGAGAATATAATTTTTATCACCAGTTTACAGATAAACAACAACTGGCAATAAATTATAGATACCTTCTTTAGGTCTTCAAACTCCCACTTGAACAGTTTCACTCTATAATCTACACTCTTAGTTAAATAAGTTATATCACTAATTTTTTAAAGGAAACTGGCTTTTTAAGGGAACTAGATATCCATCTGACTGAGGGTCCTCTATATATTCAAAATCTCTCTCACACACACATTTACTCTCTCACTCACAAAGATAAAGGATACAAAAGCTGACAGTCACCTCTAAGAGGAAAAGTGTCATAGAATACCTCAGACTGTGGTATAATTTAATACTTTAAGTAAAAAATTAGAAGGATGAATCATTTTTATCTAGTGCCAGATTTCCTAGATACAAAATAAAATATAACTGAAAAATGACTCCCTGTCATCCAGAAAGTCATCATATGAGAAAACCCATTAATGCACTTGAACTTGGACACTAGGCACAGACTCAGCACTGAGTCACATTAAGTTGGAATGGAAAAAGGCACCAGAGAGAAAGGAAAACACTGATCCTAAAAGAGTCCTGAATACCTGAGACAGCTGCTGCCACCTCTCTTGTTTGAGTTTGCAAAAAATCACGCAGCAGTGCAGAGTTACATTCCACATAGTTTTGTCCTATATTGTTTCCAAAGCGGGGATGAAAATTGGGCTTGTGTGAGTAAAAAAAGAATTGATTATATTCTCAATGATTACAATGATCAAGGAGGGCACCAAAATCTTTCTTTAGTCAACAATTCTGGACTCCCAACAAGCATAAGAAACCTTTGGGGATATTTTAAAATACAGGTTATACCCAAGAAAAATTCAAACAAAATCTCTGAGGGTGGAATCTAAGAATCAGTGTTTCTCAGTGGCTGTAAAAGCTGAAAAGCATTTCTACAATTTCTTCAGAATCAACAGGAGGATTTATTAAAATGTAGGTTGTTGAGTCTGTGTCTCTGGCCTGGTTTGGGGTCCAAGAAATTGTATTTCTAACAAGTGCCAATGAGATTTTGTTGATGATGATTAGGTGACTTACAAGGTAAGAATTTGACTTCTGATAATATAGGACCAGAGCTATCATAAGACAGATACACTGAAATTTAGATGGACTATTCCTGTATTGCCCAAACTTTTTACCCAAGCACCTTGGGAGTCCTACAGAACTTGGGCTAAATACATACTATGCTTGCACTGTAGTTCCACCTAAACCGCTTTCAGCATACTATCTTGAGCCTTGAATGGCTATCATCTTTAACACTGATTTTCAAAACTCATTTGTCAACTCTATGACATTTATATCACATCGGTAGACTTACTGGAAATCATAGCCAGAAAGCTCAACTCTTTGCCTTCCATTACCTGTAGAGCAATGATGAGGTTTGAAGTTGTAATCTTAAGAGATTTACAGAAGTTTGACATAAAAAGTCCTGATTGCCTTTTCTCTACTTCAAGCTTTAACTGCCTTTTTCCTCACCCAACCCTTGGCCAAAGAACTGTAGCTGCCTTTCAAAAGCTTTTTAAAATAAAAGATATCTAATCTGTTCTTTAAATCCTCTCTTTTTTTTTTTTTTCAGAATATCACTTTTTAATTTTCTAACAAAGTTAAAAAATGATAGTGAATAAGAATTCTACTGTAAATTGAAGATATCTGTCATTAGAAAGCTTGAATAATTATTTCCATAATTATACTCATTTTTCCCTTTTTGACTTCTCGAAAACATTATTTCTATTATTTAAATTATGTCCTAGAATTTCTCTTCCTTCTTTAAACTTCTTTTGTCTTTCATTGCTTTATGAGTCATTTCAAGAGAATGAACTAAGAGTAAAGTTAAATCTAATTTAAATAAAATCTATTTTTAAAAAGAAACCATAAACTAGATTCTTTATGGAGTTACACATGTAAAAAAAATCATGTTAAACCTGGATAAACAGAACTCATGTTTCTCATTTACCCAGGTAGATAACTGCTATTGAATTGCTAAGAGTTCAAATTGAAGACAAAAAGAGAACTGCAATAGTTTATTCAACTTATTTTTCAACCATTTCTAGGAGAGGATGTTTCCTGATTTTTTTTCCACAATGGAGAAAAATGAATTAATAATCTACTACTTTTAGTCAGTGGTAGAAAAAAAATTATGGAGCTAAAAATGCAGTTTTATTTACTAGTAAGGTGTTTTCTCTTAAAGTTTCTCCTCGTACCATGTTACTACAAGTGAACTCCAAAGTAGATAAGGAATATTATTTCTCACCATTGCATAACAGCATGACTTTAAGGTTTTAAAAATGTTTAAACTAATCAGGAACAAATGTGAAATCCAATAATTTTTTTTTAGTAATGAATATATTTATAAAGAGTTTATGACTTTAGCTGGAGAACTCAGGAATAAATCATGCGATCAATTGTAATGCTGTTAGTATATTTCTTATAAGTGAAAAAAGAAACAAGATGAATTCTAAATTTTTTTTGGATATATCTCTATTTGATATTTGTATATTGGATACTACTATTTTTGTTTAGAAGGGTTTTGAATAAGAACAATTGAGGAGCAAGTCTCCAGCATCATAAATCATTTATTTGAAAAGATCCTAAAATAACAAGGAAGTAGACAGACACACAAATGGGCTTCTTCATCGGAAGATTTAAAAATTTTTAACCTAATTTTATTTCCCAAACCAGATTAATCAACAAATTCTTTTTATTCTATGCCCAAATTGGCTCAATCTAATTCTTAACTCTACTACCATTCCCTCCATAGAACCATTGTTTTTTCCTTTATAATAGTTCTGGGCCCTTCTAAACTAGTCTTCTTGATGGCACTCTTCCCAATTCTTAGTAAAAAGATTTCCTTTGCAAGAAATGTAAAGCAATTTTTTGGGAAGAGTTTGAGAATGATAGGTTTTAGCACATCTTTGTAGGTAACCATCTACTACTGGACTTCCATTTTTTGAGAAATTTGATTGCTGTTTCAATTTCCTTGTTTGTTATTGGACTATTCAGATTTTCTATTTCTCCTGAAAGAAATAAATGGTTGTGCATTTCTAAGAATTTATCCAATTCTTCTAGGTTATTCAACTTACCACTATACAAAATGGTCATAGAATAGCTTATGATTCTCAGAATTCTGAGATGACTGTTGTAACTTCTCTTTCGTTTATGATTCTATTTATTTGCATTTTCTCCCCACTTTTTCTTTGTGAGCCTAGGTAGAGATTTGTTAAGTTCATTTATTTTTTTCAGAGCGACAACTTCTGGTTTCATTACTCTTTTGGACTGCCTTTTTTATTTCTATTTCATTTATTTCTGATCTAATTATTATTATTTTGCTTCACTCTACTAGCTTTTGGTTATCTTTTGTCTGCTTATCTTTTCCTATTTTCTTAGGTGAGATATAAGATTATCTACTTGAACTCTTTCTTATGTCTTCATGTGGGCCTGTGTTGCTGTGTACTTTACTATCTTACGTATATCCCATAGATTTCTGGAGGATGTATCCTCATTTTCATGTCTTGATGTATTTTTAATTTCTTCTTTGATTTCCTCACTAGGACAAATTCATTCAGCAGTGTGTTGTTTAGTCTCCACATATTAGAGATTCTTCCTGATTTATTTACAGTTGATTTTCAATTTGCTACCACTATGTTCAGAGAAGATGGTTGGTGTGATTTTAATCTTTATGAATTTATTGGTACTTGTTTTGTGACCCCATTTGTGGTCAGTCCTGGAGAATGTTCCCTGTGCACTAGTGAGGAATGTGTATTCAGCCTTTGAAGGGTCAAGTACCCTATAAATGTCTAACACATAGCAATGGAATAGAATTGAGAGCCCAGAAATAAACCTATACCTAAATAGACAGTAAATATATAACAAAGGAGTCAAGAATATACATTACAGAAAGGAAATCCACTTCAATAAATGGTATTGGAAAACTGGATAGGTATATACATAAGAATGAAACTAGACCACTCTCACACTATACACAAAAAAAAAAAAACCTCAAAATGGATATAAGCCCTGGACATAGCCCTGAAACCACAAAATACATAAAAGTAAATGCAGACAAAACATACTGCACCACGGCAGTGGTTTCAGAGATGTCTCTGGAGATTCATCTCTAACAGCAAGGAAAACAAAAGGGAATATAAACATTTGGGACTACATAAAACCGTAAAGCTTCTGTACAGTGATAGAAACTGTCACTAAAACAAAGATACCTTACTGAATGGAAGACTATATTTGTATACTATATATCCAAGCAGGAACTGATACCCAAAATCTACAAAGAAATCATACAACTGAACAAAAAACAATCCAGTCAAAAATGGGCAGAACAAAAGAGAAACTTCTCTAAAGACATACAGACACATAAAACATGCTCATCACTCATTGTCAGGGAAATATAAATCACAATCAGATACCGCCTCACACCTGTGAGAATTATACATCTCAAAAAAACCACCAACAACAGGTGTTTGCAAAGGGTGTGTAGAAAAACCCTCATTTACTGTTGGGGTTCTAGGTCATATGAAAAACAGTATGGATTTTTCTCAAAACGTTAAAAATGATTTATCATATGATCCAACAGTTCTACTCCTAGGGGTCTACTTGAAGAATACAAAAACACTAATTTCCAAAGGAATATAATATATTCCTTTGTTCATCACAGCACTATTTACAATAACCAAGCTATGGAAAGAACCCAAGAGCCCAAAAACAGATGAAAGGAGCTAGAAGATGTGGTATATACACACAATGGAATACTACTGAGTTATTAAAAAAGGTATGTTCTTGCCACTTATGACAACATGGATGGAACTGGAAGATATAATGCTAAGCAAAGTAAGGCAGAAAGCAAAAGGCAAACATCAAATGGTGTCATTTATATGTGGAATATAGAGGAACAAAACAAAAGGTCAGATAAAACCAGACCATTAAAAAACCCTAGAAATTTGACTATAGAACTGAGGAAACCAGAGTGGGAGGTAGGGAGGAGAATAAAGTCAGGAGGGAACACTGTGGGTTTGGTGGAGGACTACATGTGTGTTGGTGCTGGGTGTGGTGAGGTAACAATTCCCAAAAGGGGAGATCTTCTACCTCTAAAACACAAACATTGTAAATTAACAAAACCTCAATTTAAAATAAGATCCAAAAAATAGTAAGATAAAATGGCATTAAGAAAAAGAAATCTTCAGCAAGGAATCCTATAAGGACAATCCTATAAGGCAAGCATGGTTCTGTCTCTAATTTTATTTAAAAGTCCTCACTAACTATAGCCACCCAATCCTTATATCATTTTCTAATCTCTTTTCTGACAGGGGACTTTTCTGAGGAACACTTTTCCTTCTGTTTGGAAGACTTCTGTTTATCATTCAAATTTAAAATTAATTATCATATCTGGTTTTTCTTGTCCATGATATCTAAAGTATTCTCACCTGTTTTATAAACCAGTATTTTTTATTTCTTTCATAAAATATTTTCAAAGTAGCAATTATGTTTTTATTATTTGACCTTAAAAATCACATTTCTAATACCATTGCCATGCTAGAGGTAACACAAATTTAATTAATTATAAGTTTATTTTTTGATTAGTTATTTGTCTGTTGCTCTAGATGTTAAGTTCATGAAGCAGGCATCGCCTCAGTTTAGGCTCACCTATTAAGATGTAATCATTACTTCAGTACCGGTTCTATGCAAACATTTGAATAGATTGCCTTGAAGGTAAATTAATAATGTAAACTATAATTCCTTTCTTCCCTTAAATAGTATATAAATATTGGTTTATATCCATATATTAAGAGTTTATTTTAAGCCCTAAGGAAAACAAATTCAAAACTAACCAAAGAACATCTACATTTTGTCAGTTGAAAATTGTATTAATCGAATATCACATTCAGATTGGTAAGCAGATATCCTAAATAACCAACTGTTACAAAATAATGGACAGTTAAATCAACTGGGTTAAAGAAAAATTCCGTATGCCATCAGATAATGTTTGATTTTTTTGCAAAGCTTTGCCTCTAAAATAATGCCTTTATGTTAGAGTATAAAAGAGTATACTTATCAGTTTTACTCATGATATAATTTATAAAAACAATCTTCAGTTGAAATTGTTTAATGTAATGACTTGTGTTCTGAGGAAATCCATTATGGTATCAAAATATAAATAGAAAATGTAAATAGCTCTCTGAAGAAGTTATTACTGCTTTATGGTATGTAAAATTTTAGAAGCATGTTCTTAAATTATATTATTATTAAGGGAGTAGCTATTCTACACCTAAGCCTATAAAGTCATATCATGACTAGCTTTTGGCAAGATTTCTGCGGATAGTAGGAAGTTTTAAAGGACCTTGGGAGATCACTCCCATTAATGTACATGCTTTAGCTTTGTAGACACTGAAACTAGATGCAATCCTTTATTAAAAAAAAAAATCCAATAAGCAGATTCAGTGTGCCATTATTTGTGCTAGATAATATATACAAATAAAATGAATTTATTTCAATTCCTAACCTCCCATTCTCCTTTGTATCGATTTTAATCAAATTAATCTAATTTACCTCTGTGATAACTGCATTAAAACTTCTCATGATGACATCATTAATGATCTTCCCATTGCTAAATACAGTAGACATTTCTCTCTTTTTAAAATTTTTTGCAGCGGGGTTGTGAGGATTCCTGAGAGACAGAGTGGGGAGCAGAATGGGCAGATTGGCTGAAATACACTGCTGAGGGGAGCAGCGGGCGAGGTCTGCTGTAACATGTGGGTTAGCTCCCTGGCCAATGATCAAACTCAGGTGGTCACACTGAGACCTAACCCCTGGCTCACCTGGGAGGCCCACAATAGACAATTCTCAATCTCTAATCTATTGAACCTATTAACAGTATTTGAAATACTAGTAACTCTTTTGTTTAGGAAACTATTTCTTGACATGTTTGTCAAATCACACTCTTCCATTTCTGACTGGTCAGTCTCATTCCATCTCTTTTGGTAAGACTCTCCGTCCTCTTACTTTATCTGCTTAGAAGGGGGGTGAATCTCTTGGCTCCCTTCTACTTTTTAATCTATAAATAATCAATAATTTATAAATTTATAAAATAATCTATTTATAAATCTATAACTAAATAAACAGTTATTTTCTTGGTGCTAACACCTAGCTTAATATCCTTAAATGCCATCCACATGACAATGACTCCCAGGTTTATTTCTCTAATGTAGATTTCTTATATGAATTTAATCTTCAAATATCTAATAGACATCTCAAAACTCAATATTCTTTATTAGTTTTCTAGGGCTATCATAATAAACCACACTTTTTTTTTTCTATTAGAGGTTGGAGAGCCGAGATCAAGGTTTCTTAGGATAATCAGGATTGGTTTCTTAGGATAATCTCTTCACCTTGCTGGTGCACGACTTGCTCTCTGTCTTCATGTGGTTCTCCTGCTGCATGCCTGTGTCCTAATCTCCTTTTCTTATAAAAACTAACATCTTATTATATTAGGGTCCTTCCTAATGAGCTCACTCATATTATCTTTTATTTTTAAAAAGCTACACTGACTTTATGCAACTCATTAAAGAGCTTTACATGCTTAGATTATATGTTTGGAATGATTTGTGAACTGTTTGATATTTTTTTTCTTCAGTAGTAGAGGTTTAAGCTTTCAAAAACATTTTCAAAATTATTGGTCATTATTGGTAGTTGATGCCTATCATCAGTTTAATCCCTCCTATATTTATGCTCATCCCTACTCTTATAAATACTCTCTGTACTTTTTTGTCCTTTTCAAAAATTTCACTGTTTTATCTATTCTGTTCTTTTGGTTTTCTACTGCACTACAGGTTTCATTATCATTATTTTCTCTTAATTTTTTTTTGTGTTTGGTTACTTTTAGTTTTTAAAGTTTCCTAAAAGAGTCACTAAATCCTTCATTTGTGCCTCCTAAGAATGAAAATATTTAGCTATAAAGTATGGGTCTTCAATGACTTGAGCATATGAAACATCTTATTTTTCTTTCTTTTCATTGGAAAATTTCTTTTTTATTAAAAAAATTAAAGATCATATTTTATTTTTGTCACTGTTGTATTATATTAATAAAGTATTTATTTCTAACTTTAAAATAATTATTAAGAAATATGGACAACAGGGGAGCTTATAGCTTAGCTTATAGGAGAAAACAAGAAACTAGTTCCTTTAGTTAAGGGAACTCCCACAGAGCCAAGACCTTATTAAAAAGGAGTCACCTGGAACTGGCTGCACGGTCAGAAAAGAAAAACTAGACATGTTACAGGAGTGGAAAGGAGCCAATTTCAATGAACTTTTTTCCAAAAATCTTAATAACAAACATTCAGTCATCGTCATTTGTCATTTAATGGAAATACACATCTTTGCCCCTGTAATATTATTTATTCATTTCTCTTTATAAGACCTATGTGGAATGTATCTTAAATTTTTCTCTATAATTATAATCCTGTACCATTAGAAACCCATGTTCTTATTGCTAATAAAAAAAAAAGCTAAGACTTACTGGAAAGTTTTTGTGACACATTTGCTTCTAACTACCATAGAAAATTACCCTTGTTTCAAATTTATGTAAAAAATTCAGAAGGTAACTGTATCATGAGTCTTATCTAATAAGAGTGCTAGTAATCATGTAGCTGATGTTTTTTTCTTCAGTATTAGACTGAAATAATACTGTGACTAATTAATACTGATGCCTCTCTTGCTCATTTAAACAGTCGATAAGCAAGTTAAAGTACAGACACCTGGGGATATTCCCTCAAGTTTTCATTCACATTTCAGAGATTTGTGGTGTACATCTTTATTTTTAATTGTCACCCAGATTATTTTCATGCATAGCAATGTTTGAGAATCATTTCACAATGAAAAATCCTTGCTGTAATTACTAGTAACTCTATTTAAATGTCTAATCCCTAGGGTTCAGGTTTACTATTTCTGACCCAGTTGGGTAGTGTGATCCTGTATCCTGTAGCTCAGAAAAGTTCTCTTTTATACTTGTTAGGCAGATTTAATTCCTTTTAAAAAAAAAAAATAAAGTTAGTTTGTGTGAATGAAACATCTAGTTCTTCAGAGCTCTTAGTTTAAATAATAAATTAAATTATAAAGTAAGCTTAAATATAGGTTGTCACATCTTTTGGTTTTGTCTTATCACACACATTTCTTCTTCTCATGAATAAAAATCTCAATTCTTTTTGAAATGACTTCTTGTTTTCATTCTCTGTATTAAGAAAGCTGATTACACCCTGCATTCCTGACCTCCCCAATCCACATTCCAAAAGTAGACAATGATCCTCCAGTGGGTCAATTAGAGCAATTCATTTTTCAGCTTCCAATGTTTAATTCTAAGATGTTCATGCTACCCAATCTAGCACAAAGACCATATATAGAAACTCAGCAGGACTTTTTTCCCTCCTCAAAGATATTAAAGTAGTCTAGGCAAGCCTGAAAATACTCACTGACACTTGCTGATATACCACCTTAGAATGCAGTCAATACCAAGGAGAGCAGATTTTTTTTTTCAGTGACATTATTTGAACATCTAAATTCATTATTAAATGTAGAAAACTTTACAGTTGTTCCAAATAAGTGAAGCAACAATTTTTCTTAAAAGGTCTTAAGATAAACAACACTAAGACTATGCACCAAAAAACTATAAATATTAGAACCACACCACTACACCAAACAAAACAGTGTAAATAGCAAAGGAAATTGTCACTAAAACAAAAAGACACCCTACCAAATGGGAGAAAATATTTTCTCACCATACAACTGACAAGAAACTGATATCCAATATCTACAAAGAACTCATATAACCCAACACAAATAAAATAAATCAATCAAAACACAGGCAAAAAAGCATAACAGAAACTTCTCCAAAGACATACAGATGTAAACGCACAAGAAAATATGTTCATTATCAATTTTCATCAGGGAATGCAAATCAAAATTGCAATGAGACACCACCTCACACCTGTAAGAATGGCCCATATCAAAAAAGACCAGAAACAGCAAATATTGGTGACAATATGGCGAAAAAGGAACCCTATTATTATTGGAAATGCAGTTGATCCAGCCCCTATGGAAAATAGCAGAGTTTTTTCAAAACATCAAAAATGGATCTACCATATGACCCAGCAATTCCACTCCTAGGGATCTATTTTAAGTAAAAAAACATCAACTTGAAGGGATATATATATACTACTATGTTTAATGCAAGACTATTTAAAGTAGACAAGCTAAGGCAACAACCTAAATGCCCCAAAACAGATGAGTAGATCTGGATGTGCAAAATACACACAATAGAATATTAGTATTCAGTTATTAAAAAAGAAGATAAATCTTGCCATTTGCAATAACATGGATGGAAACAGAGGGGACTACACTAAGTGAAATAAGTCAAATGGAGAAGAAAAATACCGGATGGTGTTATTTATATGTGGAATATTGAGAAACAAAACAAAAAGTAAGGTCCAGTCAATTCTATAGCAAATCCTAGAAATCTGACTTTTAAACTGAGGTTACCAGAGGGGGAGGACGTAGGCAAGGGGGAGGACAAAGAGGAGAGAAAGCACAATAGACTATGAAAGTAGACTATGGATGCTTATGTGGTGGGTATGGTATAGTAACAACACCTATAGGGGGAAAGCTAATACCTCTAAAACACACACACACACAAAAACATTGTAAATCAAAGATACTGGAATAAAAAACAAACTTAAAAAATAGAAATAGAAGAAAATTTGTAATAATAGTAATAACAAAAAGATTCAAAAAGCTATCTCAATATCTAGATTTGAGGCCTGGCTCTACTTTTTCATAGCTTTGTGCTGATGGACAACTACTTAAGTTCCCTGTCTTTCATCATTTTTTTAAACTAGAGAAGCTGCTTTAGGATTATGCGAGAATAATGAGAAATTTTATTAAATATAAATAAGGAAACTATCAAAATATTTTATTAAAAGTAAAAAACTAAATGAACACAAAACCTAACCATATGTACTTATTTTCTCTCATTCCCAAAGTTTACAACAATGGAAATAAAATTAAAGGATAGTATTACTAGTTCATATGGACAAAGAAAATAGAAGGGCCATAGAGGAGAAGAGACTTCAGCATTACCTAGAAGAGCAAAACTGTACATACAGGCTGGCTGTAGCTGACTGCATGAAACTGTCAGCATGGCCACCCATTCCTCTTGGGACTTGATTGCTTATTACAGTTAGCTTTTTTTTTTTTTTTTTTTTTTTTGCTTACTAGGGTATGTTAAATTATATATAACCAAA
Organism: Galemys pyrenaicus; assembly: GCA_019455555.1. Classification (NCBI taxonomy): domain Eukaryota; kingdom Metazoa; phylum Chordata; class Mammalia; order Eulipotyphla; family Talpidae; genus Galemys; species Galemys pyrenaicus. The sequence goes on from JAGFMF010011393.1 coordinate 4,831,351, forward strand.
AAATTCTACACTGGGGAGCCAACACTGCATAAAATAATGTGTTACATCATTATATATACTACATAGGATGGAAAAGCTGAAATAACGTGTTTAGCAATAGGAAATAGTAACTTTGGTATAAGCATCTTAAAGAAAACTAGAATGATTTTTAGAAAACAAACAAAGTTCATCTATATTCAGAACCATTATGGGATAACTAAGATTTTTTTTTAATAGAAAATTCTATCTAAATAAAAAGATATTTTGATTAGGAAAAGTAAAGCTAAAATAATCCCTATATATATTTATTTGTGTATAAATTTGTAAGAATACAACAGATGGTACCGACTGGAAAAAAATGAACAATTTAGGTAGTGTTGTTAAGTGGAACAGAAATACTAATTTACTTTTTACCAATATCTAGGTTTATTTTCTATCAGAAAGTGTGCATAATTTTGTTAATCAAAAAAATCAATGCTGGAGAGATTAATGGAGCGAGAGAGAACGAACCCAGGAACCCTGTATATTGTTCTTTGGACAACCTTGGATTTTCTACCAAGACAGGGACACAGATCAACTCAAACTTAAGAGGCAAGATCAGGATAAAGCCCAGTCATTCATTCTTCTGTATTGAATGGAAGAGAAATAAGTAGTATATGTGAAGATAGAAGTAAAGTGATATATATAGTTAAAATGAGGAATGCCAGTGGTTTGTCAGAAAAAATTAGGTATCAACTGAAAATTAAGAAAAATACAGGCAATAATTACATATTTAAAACTATTCGTTTTGAAAGCATAATGCATAACAAAAAGGCAAATACAAAAAGTCATTTTAAGGGCAAGAAATGTAAAAGAAGGCCAAGATTAACATATGTTGGTATGATAAGGAAGGAGAGGCTGGAGATACTTCAGAGAGATAAAATGATGGAAACAGCTAGAAAGGAAATTTTAGATTAAAGCAAGACTCAGCAAATGAAGACAATGAGAATGAAGCATGAAAGAGGATTATTTTATCTGTTACTTTGTTATAAATATTCAATACAGACTGATAAAAGCTAGAGTTTCAAGTGAATAAAATTCCCTTCTGAAGAAATAATAAGTTCCAGATAAAGTGATACAAATGTCTTATTTATTAAGTATTATTTCCTTGCACATGTGCTAATTTTCCCAATAAAATGTACATCTTTTTAATGTTGACACTATATCTTCATCACATTTGCTTCATGAACTTCTAAGAATACCCATGAATGTAAAAGGTCTATATTAATTGTCACTGTTAAACTTAATTTGTTTTACCTTCTATATCCATTATTTAATTTACGTATTTGTACTTTTAAAAGAAAAAATTTCCAAAAATCTGAAAATATAACCTTGTAGAGAAGAAATTTTGGAAACTAGTCTACACTAAGGGATGTATTACTTTATTTGGAAAGTTTTCTAAAATCCTTGAGAAATTCACAGAATTTAAATATTTTCTAGTTCTATCTTTATTCTTGAGAACTCATTTTTTTTCCCAGGTTTTCATGTAATGGAATATGCCTTCTTATTAGTGATTTTGCTTTTTTTTCACATTCATAAATCTCAAAATGTATTTCCATACTTTATAAAAGTAGTTTGCATAAGTAATTTCATTTGTTAATTAGAAATGACTGGCAGATGTCACTACATACCTTACCCTTAAAAATATATTTATTGAATACAAAATATATGTGCATGTATACCATATCAAGACACACTCCTATGTGTTACTTGTGTTCATGTGCATAAATATTCTCACACAAATATGTAAAATAGATCTAATTTAACCATTGAATGGGGACTCTACATAAATGAGAGGACTGATTAAATAAACTCTATGTATAAATAAGAGAACTGATTAAGTACTGCCATGTACAATGTATTAAAAGGGATGGGAAATCACTTTGATATTGTCTGTTGACCTATTACCCCTATGTATATATTAATGAGGAAGCCGCAAAGTAATCCTAACACTCACTGCTCTTGTGCTTTTTCATTTCTTTCTTCCCACTCTTGCTCTTCCCCATCGACAGTCCAATAGTCATTAGGATTCTATAAAGACCAGAGGGAAAAAACAGAGATCACAGTGGTCGATATACTCAGATGGTGGAATCCCTAACAGTAACACCCTATGCCACACTTCCTTCATGATGTGGAGAATCTGATAACATAATTAAAAAAGTATTCTACTTGACAGGGCCTCCCTGGTGGCTCAAGAGGTTAAGCACAGCATTATGAAGCATCCACAGCCACTGCAGCACAAGTTCGATCCCTGGCCAGGGAGGTGACCCACATGGCATGGCAGACCTCTCCTGCCTTGCCCACTGTCCCTCTCAGCAGTGGACTTCAGTCAATCTGCCTGTTCTGTTCCCTACTGTCTCCAGTGAATTCTCTGACCCACCACACATCTGGTCTGTATCCCAGTTCTTGTATGCATAATTAAGTAAATCTTTTTTTTAAAAAAAGTATTCTACTTGACAAAGAAAAGAGACACTAAGTCAGTGTTTTCAAATGCTGCTATTCTGAATGCTAAGGTCGATAGTTCTCAAAATAGAACATCGTTCTATTTCAAAAGTAGACAAAACAAACTGATGAAATCCTCTTAGGTAACATTATTTTAGTATATCATAACTCAAACAGAAAAGCATGGACATATATGTCCATATATATGTATACATAAATTCTATATTTTTATAGCATTTACATAACTATGTAAAAACAAAGCATTATGTCCTCTTTCACCTCTTTGGGATATCCCTATGAGTTCATAGACTGTCTTTGTTCCAAGGGACTAGACCTCTAAACAACTCTGCAGTTTGCATTCTATGCCGGTTTCTGCCTTACCTATGAAATTCAGAAACCAGCAAGTTTTGCCTGGAGTAAGAAGTTTCCAGTCCAATTTACAAATACTTGTTATAGTCTACAACATGGATGGCAAGATACTTTTGATTTTTTAAAGTCACCTCAATAGAGAGACAAAATTAATATCTCAACGAAAATCTTTCCAGAACCTCACAAACACAATCTGTTAGCAAACTCAGTCTAAATATTCCTTACCCTGTTGAAGACTAGCAAAAGAAATAAAAACTATTGGAGCTTAAACAATGTTTTCTACAAAATAAGAGTAGTTTACCAATGTTGTGAAGATTCATAGAATGACTACAAAAATAAATTGAACTGCCAGGGATATGATTAGTGGAGGAAATAAAGATATGGTAAAATTTCTATTTCCAGGCAAAGTTAAGTAGTTTTTAAAATAACATTAGCATAAAAATAAAATAAACATGCCTAAACCATTACACAAGATCAAACTAAGTGAACAATGCCTTGGATCACCTGCCAGAAGGCAGAAAATAATGGAATAGGTTGAAATGGTAATTACTATATAGAAATAAAGTGAAAAAACAATAGCTCAGTGTTACTATCAGTTATATTATATTTCATACTTTGAAGGCATAAAATGATCTTATTATACAATGTGTGATATCTATAAGAATAAATTACCAACAATCATTCATAAATATTAATCAAAACTGGAATAATTTGAAGTATATACCCCACTTGATTGAAGCATCTTGACTGCAAAAACTTTATGTTAAATTATGTGTCACCATGTATAGTCCCATAGAGGATATTTACTGAAAATGTGTTTTTATGAATGAGCACACCAATGAATGAGCAATAAAACAAAAAAATCAATTCTTACCAAAGCTTAAAATAGGTATTTATAACTGATATATCACTAAGACACAATTTAGTATATGATTGGATGGTAAAATGATTCTAAATTCATCTGTATTTATCTGTATGAATAAATAAGAATGATAAAACCTATCAAAAGAATGGCAATAAGAATCTCAACCTATCATATATCAAAATAAATCATTTTATGAAATTACAATCATGAATATGTCATGGCATAAATATGAAATTTAAATTAACAGACAAAATGCAACAGGATAAATAAAAATTCACACATAATGCACACATGTACACACACATAATTTTACAACTGATCCAGGCACTGCTAAGATAATAACAATTTAAATCTTTACCTCAGAATAAATTTTGATTAAAAATATAAAATATAAAAATTTGGATTTTTTAAAAAGTATGAGCACCTAAGAGGTCTTTAACTAGATATATCATATTATGCTTAAAAACCTTGGAAAACACAGATGACATTATTGAGGAAAGGACTGATATAATTTCTGGCTTCTTGTTATATTTTCCCTAACATAAAAGGCAAGCAACAACAAAGTTTTTGTGTGAGATAAGGTCTCACTGAGGTTTAATTTTTTTTAAAGATTTATTTATTTATGTATATAGGAACTGGGTTAGAGGCCAGAGGTATGGGGGTGGGGGTGAGAGAATTCACCAGAGACAGAGTGGGGAACAGAATAGGCAGATCTACTGAAATACACTGCTGAGGGGAGCAGCGGATGAAACAGGAGAGGTCTGTTGCGCCATGTGGGTCATCTCCCTGGCCAAGTATTGAACTCATGCTGCAGTGGCTGCTGATGCTTCATAGTGCAGTGCTAAACCCCCTGCACCACTAGGGAGGCCCCCTGCCTCCCTTTTCATTTTACCCCACTCTACTACTGTCATTCTCTATTCTTAAGTACAGCCGTGTGTTTGCATTGTATAAATCCTTTACCTTCTTAATTAAATTCCTAGGTAAATGATTTTTTCATGTGATCATGAATGGAATTAACTTTTTCCTTTTTATTTGTATATAAAAATGCAACAGATTTTGTGTATGTTATTTTAGTAACCTGTCATTCTACAGCATTCATTCACTGTTTCTAATAGCTCTTAGATGGATGCTTTAGGATTTTGTATATATAGACTCATTATCTGCCAGTAATGATAGTTCTACTTCACTTCCAATCTGAATTCCTTTTATTTCTTGTTGTTATCTAATTATAATAACTTAAACCTCTAATACTAAACAGAAGTGGTGACAGTGGGTACCCTGCTCTTGTCTCTGATATTAAAATAATATATACATATTACTTATAGGTTAAGATCTAATTCATAGTTAAATAGTTTGTTTTGCATATAGAAATCTTTCTGCCTTGCCTGATGGCTGCATGTGAAATTTAATTATGATTTAATTGCAAGAAAAGATGTGGAGATAAAGATGTAGGGATTTTAATATAAATATGTAATTAATAAATATGTAATTATCTGCAAACTTAATGCTTTGGGATTTTTTTCCCCAGACAATAAACTAGTTCCATAGAACTACTGCTACTTAAAATTCAACACATTTTTGAATGCACTAACATCTAGCAATTTTTAAAGCATAAATGCATGGGTATGTTACTTCTGTTATCTGTGAACATGCCTTATAATAACTCTCAAACAAACATCACTGAGAGACAATTTATTATATAATTGTTATTTTATTTAAAACTATTATGTTACTTATCCAACTAAATGAAACATATAATAGATATCCATTTAAATAAGTGTTTGTATACAATTTTCATGAATTAAGTGTTTAATTTCAACATTTAAACATAATAGTTACATATATATAGCAATCCTAATGTTAAGACTGAACTTTAGACTTTACAGTGAATTTTTTTGGGGGTGAGGGAGAAATCTAAGAAATATATACATCAAAATCTTCTTGGTGGTAACCATCTTTTTTTTTTTTAAGATTTATTTATGCACATAAGAACTGGGGTACAAGCCAGAGTCGCAGGAGGTGAGAGGAATCACCAGACAGAGTGGGGAGCAGAACAGGCAGACAGACCTAAACACACTGCTGAGAGGAGCAGCGGGCAAGGCAGAAGAGGTCTGCCTCACCATGTGGGTCCCCTCCCTGGAAGGCAGCAGGGATCGAACTCATGCTGTAGTGGCTGCGATTTGCTTCATAGTGCGTTGCTTAACCCACTGCGCCACCAGGGAGGCCCAGTAACCGTCTTTCAATACATATATACAAATTGATGTTTTAAACAAATGTCAGATTTAATGTTCATGAAACATTAAATGCTTAATGCTTTTTCCATATTTTTATCAGAACAATAGAAACTTTTACAAAGTATTTCGGCTTCTGGATCATAAAATGAAGTATATAATAAAGCATAGCATTGTTATTTAAGACTTTATTTCATGCTAGAAAAAAAGAGAAATTATAGGGTCAGGTCATCTTACTTGGTTACACTGGGAGGGACAGAGGGTCAGTCAGTGATGCATATGTCATCTAGCAAACATTTTCCCAACTTAACTCATTATCTCACCCTGACTAAACTTCCTCTTACTCAAGAGGCAGAGGGAACAAATTTGTTAAGGGGCTATATAATTGTTTATTCATCCTATCTGCTGTCTTGTCACCTCACTGGCTCATTACACCAACCCAGAGTGAGATAATGAGTTTGGAGCTTACACTGGGAGCCAGAGAAGACACACCTCAAGAATAAGTGAAGATGGTGAGGGCAAGAGTGTCTTTTATATGCATTCCTCTCAAACCACTCTGTACCTCTTGTTCTTCAGTTGTGTCCTTGACTTGCTATTTAATAGACTGGATTAGGCACCAATTTATTATACCAAGAACACCTATATGTAGACTTTGTATTTATGCTGGAAAAGTTCCAGTAGAACATATTCCTTCCCATGCAACTCTGCCATGATACTGCCTTTTCTGACTAGAGAAACACCGAGGGCTTCCAGATGGCTTATGTTTTCATTAACTAGGCAAATATGAATAAATAAAACAAAAGCATGAATATGGTATGTCCTAAAATTTCTGAAATTCAATAATAGAAGATTGTAAAAATCCACTCTGGCTGACATCAGTGAAAGACTAACACAACCAGAAGTAGCTTTGCAGTCCACAGACAGATTATGTCTGCCTCAAGTAAGTTAAAATAGGAATAACCTTGGCACTAAATTTTAACTTTATTATAAAATGCACAGTATAAAAGAAACTGAAGTCTGTGATGTGTGTTCAGTATTACTAATTGCTAAACATATTGGTACCTAAATTTACATGAAACTTTTTTACATAATGAATGTGATACTTTCTTTTTAATATTCCAAAGTCACTGCTAACATTTTAATAGCTATCAACAGCTGCTACAAAACCATTTAGCCCTAGCTAAGAGAGGTAGTCCATCAACTTCCTTTTTAATTCTGAGGCTGTATACTCTAGCACGATCTTCTTGAATGATTTAATCTTAGCACATTGTCTGTATAGGGTGCATAATGTAAGCCCCATACAACACAAGGTAACAGCAGGAAAAACCTAATAAGTTATTATTATTTGATTTATTCAATTTTATGAATATAGAGTTCTTGCAGAGCCTGAACACTTTATTTTGTCTTAGAAAAAATGTGATAAGCATTTAAAGAGACAACTTTTTTAAAGTGACTTGTGATTTTATTTGAGATTAGCTATCAAGATATTTTAAGAGTTAGACATGTGAACAAAATCGTGAATAGCCAAGTTTCCATTTCCATAACACTTAACTATTGCCATTGTGAATATTTTACTGAAAATAAATGTTTTAGTAATATGTTGACCATGGAAAATGAGTTAAAATCTAAGTTTTTCTAGACAGAAATATGACTTCAATATTTGCTGGGTTCTACTTTTTAAATGGAAACATTTATCAGTGATGAATATAACATCCTGGCTCTTAAAGACAATCCAATTTATAAAAATAACACAATCCTCAAATACCTAATTTTTCACCAGGTGTCTCTGATTCTGAGGTATGAGCAACAGAAATCATCTTACAGGAAATACCAGTAAAAAAAGTAAATAAACATAGTGGAATGTATAATTTTCAAATTCTTGCTATTTCCCTCACTGATATAGTGTGAGAATGAAGAAATATTCTATGATAATTAAACTTAGTAACTTATGTAGTTCATTATTCTATTGGTGTGTTTCTTAGTCACATAACTAGATGCGTCCATACAGATTCATACATGAGTGTATACCTAGATGATAAATGAAGACCAAATGACTATGGTTAATTGATTGTACTATGTTCAAGATGACAATTAACTATTGTTTTAGTAAATTCTAACTAAAAACATTCATTTCTATCTATAATAGACCCCTTTTCTCAGTCTACTGTGGAGACACTATATTCTAAAAGCAATGTAGGTTAATGGAACCTATAAATATTTCTAAAGAAATTAAGGTTTCCAGTAAGGTTTTTTTTATTATAAAATCAATAGCAATATGTAACTCTCTTTTATAACACTTACTACTCTGTAATTTTACATTCTTTTAAAAAATTATTTATTAATGTCTGTCTCTGCTATTCTGTAAGCTTCATAAGAACAAGACCTTTTCTGCTTTTTTGCACCTTATTTCCCTGGCTCATAAAACATTGATTAGCACAATGTCTGTGTCGATGAAGATTTGTGAATGAATAGATGAACTTTTCAAGAATGCACTGATCAAGTATTAGTTGAGTATAATGATCTAAGAAGGTTTCATTCATAGAATTCATTTTTTCCTTTTAAGTTTTATTGATCTGCTATTTGTTTACATAACTTTCTGAATTTAGGACTATAACTTCACACCTCCTTATGGGTATATGCCTTTCCCTCCACCCAATCTCTAGTGCCACAACCCTATCATCTTCCCACCCCTATATTTCATTTTTTTTTTAATTTTAGGAATAAGCTACATGACAAATTATGATATACAAAATGTCACTATTCAAATTCATCTTTCAACCCAAAGACTTCTGCACCTACAAGGTAATTCTATTTTTTCTTCACCACAAAACATTTTGTTAACTAAACTTAATTACTCTACGAATTTTTTTTCACACTGATACTATTTGTCAACTCCCAGGTGGTAGGTCGAGAAACAAAGGAACAATCTAGCTATCAAGGCTGGAACCCATACTGGATACTGTACCTTAACATATTAATAATAATAATGACCACATTTACTAACATATTCCTACAAGATTGACATTGATTAATTTCTATCTATTCTTACACTAATCCTAAAAAATACTGCAAAAACTACAGATTGAAGTTAAGGAAGAATCAGTAACTACTCAAGTTCAGACAGCTAGAAAATTGCTGTCTTCAAGCATATTCACATCTATTTGATTCCAAAGCTTTTGCTTTAAACCTCTTGTTCCAGGTACCAATTTGCAAAAACACAAGGACTTTTGACACTGTAAGACTTTTGGTCTGAGACAAGTGAATGAAGCTTTATTCATTCACTGATAAGATCATCTGAACTAAGCCTGTAGATTAAAGCCTACTCTTGCCTGACCTTATCACCAACATTCCTCCTTCTCCAATAGAGTTTCTTTCCTAATCTTTCTGGAATTTCCCAGTTAATTTCCAAATATGAATTGACAATATCTTGATTCAGAATGTCTCACCTCATTCAGAAATTCCGAAATAATTTTGCTCAACAGTCATCTTCCCATTCCTTTTATTTCTTAGTATTTCTGAAGATAGATATTTCTCACCCTCTAGCAATTCAGTCTATTATATTTACTTATTCACGTGTTTTCCTTTTTGTATAATTATTGAGAACCTACCTGGTACCTGGTAGTGATACAGATGTTAGAAGTAGAGTGAGCAACAGAATGAGGTCCTTTACTTGTAAAACTTATAAAACAATCTTATCAACAGTCCCTAAATATTAGATTGAGTGCCAGGAAAGTATCAGTGAGGAAGGTATTTTTAAACTGAGACATGAATACTAGCCTATGGATTAGAAAGAGAGTGCGATGGAAGACTGTGGGTATTTTGATGGTGGAAAACTGTGTTGAATGCACCTGAGGGGGAAAATCCTGTATTGTAAAAAAAATAAAGAAGGGTGTTTAAAAAATAATAACAAAAAAGAAACCAGCCTGTGCAGATATGGAGACAAAGAATTCCAGATATCAGTTATGAAGAATTTCCAAAGAAAGAAAGCACTTGATATGTTGGAAGTAGAGACCCCTGTAACTGGAACATGGTGGGAAGCATGGTTGAAGGTCAGAGATGGAAATCATCATGAGTTTTTATTTAATTGCAGTAAGTCACTGGAAGATGTGATAACATTTTTTTTAATTCTTTATTTTTTTTTATATCATTGTGTCTCTGGGGGTTATAGGTTTAAACCTCTACAATCTAAAATTTTCATACCATATCTACCACCAGTGCCCCAATATCCTCCACCATGTTGTACTGAACTCTTTCCTCCCTCATTCCACCTTACCAACCTCCCCTTCTAATTGGAAAGCATGACTTCACTATTCTAGAACTATCACTCTGGCAACTAAGTAGAGAATGGTATATATGGAAGCAAAAATGGAAGACTACCCCAAGGGAGAAGTAGAGCAGGCTCAGATTACCAGCAAAAAATGAAGGAGAGGATAAATATGTTGGAGAAGTGGGCATTATGCCTTATTGTTAAATTTAGTAAGACAACTGATTGTATAAATAAGTTATATAGAGACTTGGGGGAAAGACTATGTTATGTATAAATGGGGACCAAAAACAAAAGTTATTTTTGATAGGTCTGGCATGTCAGTTAGAGATAAATATAGCAACAGTAAGTAGGGAGTAGCATGTGACAATATAGGCTATAGAAGAATATTGAAGATTAGAGAAACACAACAGCAATTGTCTAACAACTGAGGCTATGTGACCTGAGACTGGGAGGGAATCAATGTAGTGTTCCCAGTCAAGGGACAAGAATTAGGATTTCTCAATTTTCTCAGTTTTAACATTTGGATTTTCATCTTTTTCCAATATTTCAAAAGTTTTACATGATAGGCAGTGACAATTCTGTTTCACTTATATTTACTTCACAAATACTTAAACTCTTCAAAGAAATGACTAGTATTTGTTTATTTATTTTGGTATTGTCCACTGCACTAGGGTTAAATAATATGAATTGAAATGAATTAAAGTAATTCATGAAATAAGCAGTGAACAGGATCAGAAATATTTTTTGTCAACTAATGAGAATATTTTCATTTTTATTTTAATGCTCAATTGGAAAAATAATAGGTTTCATGTAACTAAAATGGCACTGCTTCTGCTCAGTTTAAAATATATTTTTTAAACAACTCCTCACGTTTTATATATGGATACTTATAGAAATACTATGGAATAGAAACCCTTTCCGGTGTTTTACTTACAAAGTTATTATTTCACCATTTCCACAAATTTTGGGGATGGGGAAGCATGAGATTACTAGTTTAAGATCCCAATGATGTAGACCCTGAACTAAGATTTGATTGGAAATGGTTTATTTGGGAGACATTCGCAAGAAATACAGGCAAGTGAAGAAGTGAGGAAGAAAAGAAAAGAAACTAAATGCTATATTATCAAGAAAATTACTACTATGAACAATTAGAACTTTATCTTTCTGGGAAACCTGAGTAAGAAATGTAGAAAATTTGATTCCAACATATGGCTTCTCCTGGACCTACAAAGTTTCCAGTTCTTCCATCAGTGCTGTATTCAGTCTGAGTGAACTCCTGCGTCAAGGAACACCCACAACCAAGTAGTATCGAATACTAGAAATTTGGAAGTTGAGCTCGTGGCTCAAAGATTAAGTGTATGAGGCGTTGATCATATTTGTTTCAATAATAAAGTATAGAGGTGACAGGAATCTGGTTGAATGTGGTTTTAAAAAGCTAACAGTTTTTATACATTTGGGTTTTAAATTAATTGTATTGAGCTACCATTGGTTTACAACACTATATGATTTAATGTCATCTGTTTACAATTTTCCTGCCCAATGATGTTAACGTTCACGTATCTTTTTATCCTGTGTATTATATTGTTTATTGTGATGTTGGCAAGTTCAGTTACTGTGATTACAATATTTATTTTTTTTAAGATTTTATTTATTTACACATACAAGAGCTGGGGTACAGGCCAGAGGTATGGAAGGTGAGAGGACTCACCAGAGACAGTGGGGAGCAGAACAGGCAGATTGAAATACACTTCTGAGGGGGGCAGCGGGCAGGGAAGGAGAGGTCTCCTGTGCTATGCAGGTTAGCTCTGTGACCTGGGATCAAACTCGTGCTGCAGTGGCTGTGGTTACAATATTTAATGCCACACACTGAATGCCCAAATTTCCTACTCAGTACTGACTTTATTCTTTCTATTCCAACTAATATTGTGCTTTTAATTCTATGATAATTATCAACATAAACCCACAGGCTTTTCTCAAATGGAACAGCCATTATGTTCAGCTCTGCTTATAACTGGGATGTGGTATTCATTATAAAGGAGTTTATAGCACCTGTCATTTTTGATAGTTAGGCACAAAATCCAACTGCTGACCCTAGAAACAGTAATATCCTCTTCTCTGTGAATCATTTTTCCTTATCTCTTCAAACTTTCCTCTTTTTCATATTTGACTGACAGAATAATTCCGAGCCTTTGCATACATACATAAAATGTGGTCCATTTGGAGGAAGAGAGATAGAGAAATAAACCAACAAAACTTTTTGTTTTTAGTCCTCCAACTCTGGATTTTCACTCCTCATTACACATAGAGAGACTTTATGTGCTTCTTAGAATTAGACTGAAAGAATAACCTATATGAAAGAAAAAATTTCAAAGTTTTTGTAGTATACCTGATTATGCATTTTAATTTTCTAAGTGAGAGTCTGAAATTTTCTGTTACTATATTACCATCACATTAGCTATTTGAATAAGTAAACTATATCATGATGTAATAGTGTTGGAGCTGTTTGAAGGTATTTCTTTGAACCTCTCCACTTTGTTAATGTGAAAGAAGACTTTAAAAAATTAAACATAAATCAAATATGTTGTTATATGTTACAGAGATAACAGAAGATGAAAGTTGAAATGTATCCAATTGGATATTATTTTAAAAATACAAGTATTGGGCCTCCCTGGTGGCACAGTGGGTTAAGCAACATACTATGAAGCAAACCCGCAGCCACTGCAGCACAAGTTCGATCCCTGCCCCCAGCCAGGGAGGGGACCCACATGGTGCAGCAGACCTCTCCTGCCTCACCCACTGCTCCCCTCAGCAGGATGTTTCAGTCCGTCTGCCTGTTCTGCTCCCCGCTCTGTCTCTGGTGAATCCTCTCACTGCCCTGGACTCTGGCCTGTACCCCAGCTCTTGTATGTATAAACAAATAAATCTTTTAAAAAAAATACAAGTATTATCTATAGTCAAAATAAAATTTACATAGGAAACATTCAAGCTTTAGTTTGAGAAGGAAAGAATTTCTTTTTTATTTTTTTTAACCAGTAGCTAAAAATTATACATAGTGGCATATATCTATGATGATCCCTTTTTGGAAACATATAAAATATAGGTAATTATGCAATCACTGAAGGTCAGCATTTATTTATCTTTATACTAATGAATTATTTGGAGATTATGGAAAGAGAACAAAATATAGGGCAGAACAAAAATCATTGAGGATTCTAATGCTTAAACTGACATTTACACAGTAAAGGTAATAATTCTTTTATGGATAAAACAAATACTAGTCAGTTACCAAGACAACTCAGTTATTAAGAATTTTGACACAACTTAGATATCTACTTTAGGATCATTTCTCAAACTTATTTTTAGCTTGGAATTTGTTTTTGAAATTAGGACAAGAGGAAAAAGAAAGGACACCCTACCTAGTCGTTCCCTTACATCTTTTAGTCTCACATCTTGTCTGCACTATCCTTCCATACTCCAGCATGATGGTTCTTTCATAGCATTTTCAACTCTCTTAACTGCTCAAAAATAACATATGCTGGTGAGGCTGTGTAGTAAGGGAACACTTGTGTATTGTTTATAGAAATGTGACATGTGCAGTTAACATGAAAACATTATGGAGACTCCTCAAAAAATAAAAATAACTACCATATAATCCAACAATTCTTCTCTCTGGGTATAAATCTGAAGGAAATGACAGAGCATCATCATGTTTGCTAAAGCATTGCTCACAATAGTCAAAGTAAGGGAAAAAACCTGCTGAAGTATCTTCAGACACATGTTGCAACTTTTAGATCTATTTTCCTATTTCCTACCCTCTATTTCGATCCATTGCTTTTCTGTCCATAATGATGGAATCTGAAATTAATTTTTAATTTGATTTTATATTTCACTAATTCACTTTTCATCTGAGCCCATTTTTATATTCATTCTTTGAACTTTTTTTTTTCCTAAGAAATTTTATATTTACAAGATTTCTTTTTACTATGTGGACTAAATTTCCATTTCATAACTTTGAAGAAAATGATTTTATCTATTCTATAATTTTGTTCTTTGTACTTGAATTGTATCATTTCATTAGATGTTAGTCTATTCCTTGAGAGTCATACCTCTTTTTCAAGGGTTTTTCCTACATGGAGATTTTTCATTTAGGCATACTGGTAAGGTGCTGGGGGCTGGGTGATGTAAGAAGGACCTCACCAGGATCTATTTTTTTTTTATTATTATTATTTCTTCCTGAATGTCTGGAGCTACCAGGGCATTACTATGTCTCTCTGGCCCATTTGGATGTCCAAACTGTTTGTTTGTTTGTTTGTTTGTTTTTCCTAGCCACAAAGATTTCTATGAAATTTGGGAAGGGAGAAGGGTGTTGCATGACTTCTGGGGTAGTTCTACCCACCTCAAGACTCTGTCAGTTCACACATTGTGCCTTCTTTAATACTGGCATCATATCCAAGCTTAGAACACCTCCCCCACCACCTTTCCCCCAAACCATCCACTGTCTTTCCCTCTTCACTTCAGTTTTCTCATATAAACTCTTGAAAAGTCTCCCTCCCTTAATCTGATTCTATAGTGTGATCCTCCCAGGAATGTTTTTTTTTTTTCATCCCTAGTCTGTTACTGATTTTTAAAAATATGCTGTTAAATTTTAAATATATATATAAGAAATCCTATGTTGTGGAAATATAAAAAAGATGTTTTAAAAACACATGCTGTTGAAGGCCTTCCTGGTGGTGCAAGGGTTAAAGACAGCTCTAGCAAGTTATCACCAATCACTGCAAGATGAGTTTGATCCTGGCTAAAGAGGTGACCCACATGGCACAGCAGACCTCTCCTGTCTTGCCTGCTGCTCCCCTCAGCAGTGTATTTCAGTAGATCTGCCTGTTTTGCAACTAAATCTGTCTCTGGTGAATCCTCTCACACACCCACACCTCTGGCCTGTATGCCAGTTTTTATATGCATAAATTAATCTTTTAAAAGAACCTATTTTCTCTACATAAAATAAATATTTGACTAATGTTAAGGAAAATACAAGACAGACAACTGGAATAAACAAAACAAAAGAAATTTCACATAAAACTATAAGAAAAATGTCAAGGTCTCAGTAGAAAAAGAAAATTAATAATTAAATGACAAAAATAAATGTGAATAAACATGACAAACTCAATCTAAATAGTGAATAATATGTACATTCAAAAACTGATACTTTATATTTGCCAAATTTATAGAGAAGTGAATTTTTATTGTAATACCAATAAGAGGTTTGTAGAAAATACAATATTATATGCTCCTATTGATTACTGGAATTCAGTTAATTGTCAATAAATATCAAATGCCCTAAGTTTCTTAGATGCTAATGTTAATAAATCTCTAAAGTATTTTAAATAAAATGTTACTTGGGCCTCCCTGGTGGCACAGTGGGTTAAGCAACGCACTATGAAGCGAATCGCAGCCACTACAGCACGAGTTCGATCCCTGCTGCCGGCCAGGGGGGGGACCCACATGGCGCAGCGGACCTCTCCTACTGTGCCCGCTGCTCCCCTCAGCAGTGTACTTTGGTTGATCTGCCTGTTCTGCTCCCCGCTCTCTGTGGTGAATCCTCTCACCCCCCCCACCCCCCCACACACCTCTGGTCTGTACCCCAGTGTTTGTATGCATAAATAAATAAATATTTTAAAAAAAATAAAAAATAAAATGTTACTTTATACAAACTTTATAAAGGCAGAAAAAATGTCTGAGAGAACAGCTGAACGCATTATAGTCAATACAGTATTGATTATCTTGTAGGCACTAAATTTGGTATTTGTGAAGACTTACTCTATGGGGATATGCTTACAGTAAGTAGTTTAAAGTATGTCATAATGATTTGTATGGTTTACTTTTAATTTTAAATATACGTATGTGAATAAGCCAGAAACTGGAAAGAAAATTCCAAATAATCCAGCAATACCTCTATTAGGTATCTATCCCCAAATTATTATCTCTAATATGAAAAGATTTATCTATACCTATGTACCTAGGAGCACTGTCCATAATTGCCAAGTAATGGAACCAACATAAGTGCTCTTCCATAGACAAATGGAAGAAGAAATTGGAATATATCCTCAATACTACACAGCTATAAAAAAAGAAAAGCATGAAATAGTGGTAATTGGGATAAAATGGATGTACCTCACATTGATTACATTGAGTGAAATAATGAAAATATGAAAGACAACTATCAGATCATTAGGCTCATCTGTAGACTATAACCAAAAAAATATACACAGGAAAAATACAGTAAGGATGAATGTTGAACTCCATGAGAGACTATAATGGTTATTAGATGAAAGGAAAGAAAGGGTAGGAAGCAAAGGCAGACAGAGTATTGGTATGGATGTTTTGGTGGAGTGTGAGTGGAACATATGCACATACAGAAGAGCAAAATTTAACCCTAAAAATTAAAATATATTAAAAAATTTAAATATAAATAAAAATATAAATAAAATTTTATTATGAGACATTCTCATAAAAACCTCCATGAACTATAAACTTCTGTCTTGTAATGACCTTCCTTTCTTATATAACACAAAGGAAACACAAAATGCAAATTTGGTTGTTAAGTAAGTAAAAACTTTAGTACCCCTTTTCAAAACATAGCATATAAAGCAAGGGAAGGGATTGTGTAAATTATGTTTATATCAAATTTTGATCAAAAAGCACCAAAGGTTTTCAAAATCTGCCAAACAGAAGTCAGAATGTATCTGCATTTTAGAACAAGATCCCAGAGGCCCCCAGTGACCACATCTTGCAATAGCTGCCAAGTTCCAAGTACTTCCCTGTGTTCCCATCCCCAATTACTGTAAGAGCAAGGTGAGCCTTGGGTTCAGAATTTACTGGACAAGTAACAAATTTAGAACCAAGCTGGTAGCAATTCTATGATAGATTCAGATTACTTATCGTATTTAATAAAGAACTGAAGGGCAGGATAGCCTTTTGGCTATTCTGTGTCTCTAATTTTCCTAACATTCACCCTTTTTATGCTCTTAAAAGAATAAAATAAATTCAAGCTCAGAGATGGGAATCACTCTTAATTCTCACAGATCTTAAAAGAGGGTTAATGTTCTGATGCATACTGAGGTTCTTTTAGTCACTGAACTGCATTAAATTATATCATTTATATTAAAAGTCTGTTCATTTGTCCTTGTCCATCTTCTATAATTCCTATGCCATTTTTAAAGACTAGATAAGCTCCTTATAGAGTGTAGCACCAGCAAGGCACAGAGCAGGTTTTCTAACATCTGGGCAGATGGGTAAAGGAGGAGTCCTAGAGCCTTCAGTAGCTTTTCCAGGCTTTTAATGATCTTTCTAGTGAGGCAACCAGGTGCAGGGCAGGCAGGGGGGTGGCGGTGGGTAGGGTGGGGCAGGAGGCTGACAAGCCTTCTAGCCCCTGGCGAAACTGTACTCTTTCTGAGCGCTGTAGCACTGACTCGTGGTCTCTTCTCTGGTTTATATTGCTCTCTGCTGCTTGGTCCTCTGCCTCCTCCTGTCCTCTGCTGCCATGCTCCTGTGTCACCAGACTTATATGCTCAATCTCTCAGCTCAGCTGTGCCCACTTACGCATGCCTACCTCTAAGCTCACAGGTAATGATCATTGGTGCTAATAGCAGAGGGTGGAAGAAACCTGATAGCTTCCATATCCTACAGAGTTCTTTGCATAAAACATTTTCTACATAGGAAACAGGTTTTTAAGATGTAAGACTTCTTTTCTTCTTCTGATGTTTTGGTAGTAATTTGCTAAAGTAGCTATTTAACATGATCCATGAGACTATGGTTCACTCAGTTTCGAGGTCAATTCGTGGTCTTTTCCATAGACTTAAGAAAACAGTGACTATGGTAGGACCAGGTATTTCCATGATCACTGATAACCTTTCCATAAATAACATGAATCACAAGCTCAACTCAGGTAACAAGGCTCACACTTGCTGGAAGTGCAATAAAAAACAAAGGCTCACGGCTTGATCAGCTCAATTATAACGCTGACAGCTGACAATATTTAATCAGCACTTAAGAGCACAATTTTAATGCAACAAGTTTTAGGGGAAGGATGTTTAGCCAGGCCTGTTCTCTAGGGTCTGATTTGGCAATACAGCCCATTTGGAAGTCAAATCCCACCACAGAAAATTACTTAAGGTGAGGCAAATGATCTTGTTGGGCACCTGGTTAATTTGTCTGTTTTTTCTTCCCTCTGGCAAAAATGATTTACACATACACGACAGAACATAGTCTTGGGTATTGGGAGGGTCAGTCAGTCAGGGCCAGTTAAGCAGAAAAATAGGCTGTAAAAGAGAAATTGGGAACATCTGGACAGCAGTGTAGGGAATGTTTGCAATATGGCGAGCCCAGCGCACAGAAACCTGGCTGCAGAAACTCTGCTTGTGCCAGGACCAGCACAGTTCAACCTTTCTTTTCAGACCCTGTCTCCTGCCTCATGCTGGACTACAGGGTCAGGATTCTATGTAGGGCTCTAGAAGGTGAATGTGAGCTCCCTCAGAACAGCATGTTGGCATCTGAGATAAAACACTTGAACTGACCAGGGGATGCAACCATCACAGTCCTAAATTTGGGGTATCTATTTTGACAAAATTTAACACTTTATGGTAAAAGAAAAGGTTCAAAACAAACACTTTGTCTTTATCTTTGACGGTGCTCACTGCAACATCTCTAGTGCATGCCAATATACAATTACCCTTACCAAAACAATTCTGATTTCTTTTTATTCTTTTGAGGCGGGACTTCTTGGAGGTACTTGCTTCTTTCGCCACAAATGTAGTCTTAGAAACAAGAACACCAACTATAGTGCATATAAGTCATTGCTTAATGAATCATAGCAAATCATTACTTACTTTCTGTCGCTAGGAGCTTCTTTATTTTAGGCAGTCGTCTTAGCAGTCCAGTGGCCACACAGCTGAACCGTCCCGGCTGGCGACAGGAGTGGGTCTGGGACCCAGTTGGCGCATGCGTCTTGAGAAGAAACCTCCTCTTACTAGAACTTTGTGCTCCTTATAATACTATGATTGCAGCCTCTGGGTGGGACTTGCTCTTTTTTCCCTCCGCTTGGGAAGCTAAGAACTTGTTCTCCTTGTGCGGCTGCGCAAGGCTGCTGCAACCCCTCCTCTCTTTTCTCTCACTTGTAGAGTTAACCTCGCCCCACGTGTTAGGCTCCTGGTGTTCTATATAAAGGAGAGGCAGCACCCTTGAGTTCTCCCTGGAACATTCTGTCGCTCTATGGCTACAACATATCAAAATCAAACACCACGATTAACTTCTCATTTCATCTGAGTAAGGAAATCGAGACCCCACTCCCACTGGCAATTAACAATTTAACAGTGTAACAAGAATCTCCATAAAAAAAGGGAGATTCTGTGTTCCCTGCCCCGCCTAGTGAGGGATGGAACTAAAGAGACCAGGGAAGCTTGAGACACTAGAAGGTGAGGCACTTGGAGACAGGCCGTAGAGATGTGAACAAAAAAAAGACACATGTTCTTGGCCTTGGACTTGCACCAGGAATTTAGGGGGCTTGGAAAGGACCTGTGGGTGAGAGACACTCTGTAATAGTTTGATTCCCAGGAAAATGGGAAGTTCCAAGATCCCTGCCCCTCCCTAAGTAGGGTGGAGCTGAGGAGGGATAAGAAGATGCTGGAGAGGAGACTAAAAGGAAAAAGGAAGGAAGAGAGAAGGAAGCAGGATGGGGCACAGTAAGGAAACCTGGAGGAGGCACATGGAGCAGAGAGACATGTGAAGAAACTGCTTTTTGGTCTTGGACTTGTTGAAACAGATGTCAGTGAGAGATCCATGGGAAGCTTAACAATGGCAGTTTTACCTTGAGTTTCATTTTGCTCTTTTCCTCCTAGATTTGTCTGACTCTTTCTGACCCTTTTCTATGGGTCTCCACAGAAAGGTACTTTAGACTTGTGTCAAGCTTTTGGGCCTTGCTTTGGACCAATTCTGTTTGGCTGGATTTTACCCACAAGGGGATGTGTAACTTTGGGTGCTTGATTTAGTAACTATATTCTTTGAATTTTCTATATTGTTCCCTAGTTGTACTAAAGTTCATTTCCATTAAAGGTCTTATATGTTTTGTCTTGATGCAGCAGAATGCAGAACCC
Source organism: Galemys pyrenaicus (assembly GCA_019455555.1). Taxonomy (NCBI): domain Eukaryota; kingdom Metazoa; phylum Chordata; class Mammalia; order Eulipotyphla; family Talpidae; genus Galemys; species Galemys pyrenaicus. Next base: position 4,851,688 of record JAGFMF010011393.1, read on the forward strand.
ATTTAGAGTGGGCAGTTTTGGGGGTTTTTAGGTGTCGCCCTCCCTGTCCTGTAACAACCCCTGGAGGCTGACCATGGCATGGTAATCTTGACATGTACTTTAAAATTTTGTTCCTTTAGTCGTGGACTTGCTTGGCCCTTTTTGCCTCCTTCCTATGGTTGCCCACCAGAGGTGCCTTAGACTTGTAGCAAACTTTCAATACTTAGAGGTCCCCTTTGGGCCAACCCTGTTTAGCTGGGCATTTACCCACAAGGGGATGTATAACTTTGTGTTTCGTTGGGAACCTATTATTCTTTCTTTTCTTTCTATGCACACTGATCTTACTAAATTTCTTTCATGCTAAAAGTCTGTGCAGTGGGTGGCACAATCCATTTAGAACATGCAGGTGTGAGGGCCCCACAGTCTGCCTACTAACAACAGGATGGGTTAAAAAGAACAGGTCCAATACAAAAAACTGCCAAGAGACATGGAACACATTTTATGTATTTTTAACATATTTATTGAAATATGTCTATTTTCTAAGAAGATTGTGACTACTTTGCAATTGTTTTTTAACACCCTTGGAATGATGCCAATAAAGTGACATGATAATGGATGTGAATTTATACAGGAAAAATAGATATTCTTTGTCAAAATATAAGAGGGTGAATGTCGGCCAAGGTGGCAATATAAGTGGGTATTAAGCTCACCGTCCTGCCATGGGACACCTAAATGTATAACTACACACACAGAGATTTCCTCTAGAACAAATCCAGGAGCTAGCTGATCAACTGGTATGTGTCAGACAAGTGAAAAAATACCCACAACGAAATGGGTAGGAAAGGTTGAGATAAGCTCTTGCCACAAATGCAAACAATGGCACAGCTTCGTGCAATTCAAAGGGAATCTCTAATTCCCAGATTTTTAGGGAGCAATGACTCTGCAAGCCAGATCTTACAACCCAAAATTTTAAGACTCCTGCCAGAGGAATGGACTCCAAAAATACCTATCTATCTGGCAACCCACCCTTTGTGGTTGCCACCCAAAGGATGGGTCCCCATTATCTGACTGATAACCTATGAGACTTGCATTCAGAAGTCCAAGAGAAAGGTAACAAAGAAACAGTTCTTCACTTGAGGCTATATATGAGGTTAGCACAAAGGAAATTATAAAAAATGTCTTTCTCACAGTTTTAGCTGAAATGGGCTTAACTACATACTTCCCTAGCTGCTGCCTAAGGTCCAACTTCTAATCAATCTGCAGTCATCATACAAAATCAGTTTTGTTCCACACACCACCTAGGAACTATCACAAAAGGAAAGAAACAAAACTATTCCATTTACAATGGTAGTTACATAATGGATAAAATGCTTAGGAATAAATTTAAACAGGAAGGCAAAAGATATGTTCACTGAGATTCATAAGGTGTTTTTGAAAGAAATTGAAGACACAAACAAATGAAAAGATATGCATTCAAAGATTAGAAGAATTATTATGGCTAAAATGTCAGTACTTCATCTTTTTTTGGGCATTTGGGTTGTTCACATAGCTTGCCTATTGTGAAAAGTGCCACAAAAAACATTGGTGTGCAGGTGTCCTTTTGAATAAGTGTTTTTGTGGAATTCTTAGGAGTGCAATTGCTGGATCATATGGGAGATTCATTTTCAGTAGTTTGAAAAACCTCCTTACAGCCTTCCATAAAGGTTGGACCAGTTTGCATTCCCACTAGCAGTGTAGTAGAGTTCCTTTTTTCCCACATGCTCGCCAACATTTATTTTTGCTAGTTTTTTAGATATGTGCCATTTTCACTGGTGTGAGGTGGTATCTCATTGTGGTTTTGACTTGCATTTCTCTGATTACAAAACATGTTGAGCATTTTTTCATATGCCCGTTGGCCATTTGTAAAATATATATAAATAATTTTTTTTAAAATGTAAAACAATAAAAATAAAAATCAGTACTTCTCAAAAGGAGCTATATAGATTCAGAACTATCTATATCAAAATCCCAGTGACTTTTTCCACAGAATAGAAAATAGAATACTAAAATTTGTATGGAACCAAAAAAAAATCCCAAATTGTCAAGGCAATTTTGAGAAAGAAGAACAAAGCATCTTAATTCCTGATTTCAGACTATATTACAAAGTTATATTAATCAAAAGAGGATGTATTGGCATACAATAAACAGATAATAAATAAAGCAGAAAAAAGAATCCAGAAATAAACCCATGCATGTTCTGTCAGTTAATTTAGAATCAAGGAGTCTAGAATACAAAAAGAAAAGAATCATATATTCAATTAATGGTGTAGGGAAAACTGGAAAACCACATGCAAAAGAATGACACTCTACCACTATTTCACACCTTACCAAGAATTAACCCAAAATGAATTAAAGACATGGATGTAAGATGAAAAATTATAAACCATGTAGAAGAAAACATACACAGAATACCCCATGGCATTGACTTCAGAGTTGTTTATGTATAGTCCTCATCAAAAACAAAAGAAACAAAGAGAATATAAATAAATGGAATTAGAACAAAATAAAATGTTTCTGCACATCAAAAAATAAAAACTATGATTAAAACAAAAGTAACCCCACTGAAGGGAAGAAAATATTTGCACAGCATACATCTGACAAGGGTTTGATATCGAACATCTATGAATAACTCATAAAACTTAACAAAAACAAAAAAACAAATAACTCAGTCAAAGACTGGGCAGAAGAGTTTAATGGATACTTTTCTGCAATAGACATATGAATAGCCAATAAGCACATAAAAAATCCTCATCATTACTTACCATCAGGGAAATGCAAATCAAAACCATGAGATACCCTATCACACTTGCGAAAATGGCCCATACCAAAAAATAAACACAAAAATAACAAGTGTTGGTGAGGATGTAGAGAAAAGGGAACAATTCTACCTTTCTACACTGTTGGTGGGAATGTGGACCTTGTGGAAAACAGTGGTGTTTTCTCAAAATAGTAGGAGCAGATCTACAATAAGATCTAGCATTTATAAGTAAAGTAAGTCAGAAGGAAAAAGATATTGGATGGTTTCACTTACATGTGGAATAAAAAAACAAATAAAAGAAGGGTCAAAGACAAGCCTTGGAAAAAATAGATATGTCGCATCTGGAAGGATAGAAAATAAAGGGTGGAGCATAAAGGAAGATAGCGATGGGCTATGGGTGTTTGGGTGGTAAGGACTGATTCTTAAAGAACTGATCATGATTATCAAATGCAACCTATGTACAGGACGAAATTATAAAAAATATAAGTGGTGCATCATACTTTTAAATTATTACATGTTTCAATGAAACAATTAACTCTTTCTTTAAAATTTAATAACATCTTATAAAAGTGAATGTGAAAAGCCCAATTAGTAAAACACTTTCAGTATTCTTCAGTACTGAAACACATGTTTGGTTTGGTTTGGTATTTTGTTTTACTTATTTTTTTTGTATGCACATTCATCTCTGTCATTAAAAATATGAAAACTATATTTCAATACATTTTTAATTTACTGGAGAAAATGTGTGTCAAATTAGTAAATGCTAGTAGAGACATGGCTTCCAAAAGAGATGGGTATTAATTCAATCTACTAAAATATATTTTTACAACTTGTTATATACAACAGAACAAAGCATTCAAACAAATGACACATTCATCATTACTACCACTAAGATATTTGTTTATTTGGGAAGAATGCAAATGTGGGTGTTTTATATTTAACCATACAAAAAGAATGTGTTTTTCTTTTTATCATTAGCTATGAGTTCAGACATAATTTTAAGCAAAATATTATTGAAAATTACTTCCTATGTGTCCAGTGCAAGGTTGGGCTTGTTCTTTTATATTTAATAAAGCATCAGGAAGGAAATTATATATAAGACTGCCTTGAATTTTTAGGCAGTTGTCCTCTAAGGAAATTAAACTTACTTGCATTTATTCTTGTAAGATGTTTGTGAGGCTGTCAGTCTTCATTGCTTTTTCCTCTTCACTAAGATGTGCCTGGAAGAATGAATACCCACACCTCATACTTCCTAATCAGGTTGCTGAGCAGAATCAAGTATATCTATATAGGTTATGATTCTGACTTATAGGCACGTTGAGCCTCATACATCCATATGTGGGACTGTATTTGTGGAAATCCTATTAAAGTTATCACATTGGAGGGATAAACATGCCATGAAGTTTCTACAATATCAAATATATTTCTGGTGGGTGGTGTTGCCTTCAGAGCTGGTTGAGAGACTATTGTAGTATCACCAGCATGCAGATTCCACTTTCAACAAACATAACTCTAACTTATTTTCATTGTTTTTCTTATTATTTCCATGTATCAAGTTACCTCCACAATGAATATTTTGTCATCAACGTAAATATCCAAAGAATGAGACACCAAAATTAGTTCCTGCCTTTTATCTATTCAATAAAAATGATGTTGATCAATGTATTAGGTAACATTTACTGAAATTTTCCTGTAAGTCAGAAACTAGTTTAAGTTTTTCTTTCTATAATCCCACTTAATTCTCAATACAACCCATATATTTTTAATTAGATGTTAAGAGATCGTATAACTTGCCTGTGGCCATACCTAGTAAAATGTTTTTCATATGCAAGTTTAACATGGTCCATTTCCAAACCATTTTATGACCAAGGCAAGGAGTACATGGGCAACAAGCATATTACTAGCAATGGAAAGATAAAGATAGCCTTAAGGTATAAAAATAACTTTCAATAGAGTATATATGATATCTATTAATCAGAGAACATACTTGGTCTGGGCACCATTATGCATGAAAAAATACACCTCACTGTTGGACTCAGACAGATTTAGGTTTTGTGATGCTTGAATCAAAATCTATTTTGGATTTCCTACACCTTTTAAGGAAAAGTTCACAAAATTATGAAAGAAAAGTGCATATTATTAGGAACAAGAAAAGAATTCTCAACAAATAAAAGAAATTAAACTATGTAGTTCCACAAGTCCCACAAAATACAGAGAAAAAAAACATTACTACTAATTAACAACCAACATATCTAATGTATCATTTCCTACAATTTTTGGTATCTGATCTTTGACTGCCTTTTTTCATGATAATAATTTTTGTAATATAATTTTAAAAAGGAGAATGGGAAGGTAATGTTTAATTGTTCCCCCTAGTTGGGTGCAATTTAAAAATTATTCAAAAATTCTTTCTGTGTCAAATTCTTTAGCTTTAAACCCACATGCACTGTGATAGTACTTCTTCCTAGGAGATAAGTCATCAGAGATTTATAATGACAGCTGCTGGTACAGGTTGTCTACCCTAGCCACCCTTAAGGCTATCCCCTCCACCTACCAGACTCACCAGGTCAGTGACATACAGGGAATGATGTAATGATTAGTTTGTCATGGGAACCTCTGGGCAGGAGCAATAGAGCAGACTTTGAATAAATCCTTCTTCAATTCAAAGTTGGGGTGCAGATACATGATGATATTTGCCAGGCATAGATCTCATAGTTGGTTTATCTTCAGCCCCAGCACCACCATCATGAAATAGAAGGTGTTCCCAAAGCTCAGCAGCAAGTCATGCACATAGCTCCTCTCCATATCCACTATAAAGAGGGGTCTATGTCATACTCAATGAATTTTCTGATAAATCTACCTCTGACTGTAGTACTTTGCATATATCTTGGTCTGTAATAGAGAGGTAGGAGAAAGTAAATAACATACCAGACTACTCAACAATGGAAGTTCCCTAAGGAGGAAAATCCTGAATAGAAAATTAAAAAATCTAGGTGAGTCTGAATGCTGGCATAGCCTTTCTTCTACAGACCTTGTGTTCTCTCTTGAATTAGCTTAGTCTTACTAGCCATCCTCTGCTAAGTGACCAAAACTTAGAAAGAGAATGAGAGAGAACATGGGCATGACATTTAGGAAAAGAGAATGTCTTTTTCCTCCATGCTATGAAAGAGAATGGTTATGTATCCAGAATGACCATGTCTATTTCTACCAGTTATTTCAACAAAATGGGAGTAATATAGCTTCTAGACTGCTGAGTAAAGATTAAATGAGATGTATGTACAAGTGAGAGTACACTGCTTGTCCTACATATGTTTAATGTTTAATTGCTACTACATATCTGAATCAATCAAGACAGACATTTTCTCTAATGGAGTTTTACTGGTGTAAGCTTAGGCAGTGCCTGGTTCAAACATGTGTCAACTCACAATCAACATAAGCCTTTGTATTCTTTGTCTAATATAACATACTTTTGAGTTTTTCATGTTAGACCCAATTGCTAAATCTCTGCTCACTTTATTAATTTTGAATGTATTTATGAAGATATTTTGAATTGATCACTTACTCCATTTGAATACTTATTAATTTGAGTGACCCCCACTATTGGTTCAACACACTAAACTGGCTTACCTTCAACACTGTGGTAGCTGTCTGAAACCCTGAATTACCCTGTGTCACTGAAGACCAGCTATAGAAATGTCATTTGATTTCATCTGGTGCGTATGTGCTTGTCTTTCCTGCTGGGTCATGCTGCCAAGTTGTCAGCAAGTAGGATTGTTTAATGGGGTCTCTAGAACCACTTCTGAAAGAGTACACAAAGGAACTCTAAGTAACAACATGGTTAAAATATATATACATAAATTCCCAATATGACTAGAAAAAACACACTAAATTTATTTTGAAGATTTATTTATTTATGCATACAAAAACCAAAGTACAGACCAGAGGTGTAGAGGTGAGAGGATTCACCAGAGTAGAGTGGGGAATAGAACAGGAGGATTAACTGAAATACACTGCTGAGACAGCAACGTGTGAAACAGGAGAGGTCTGCTGCATCATGTGGGTCACCTCCCTGGCTGGGGATTGAACTCATGCTGCAGTGGCTGTGGATAGCTTCAGAGTGCTGTGCCTTGACCCTTTGTACCATGAGGGAAGCCAAAAACCACATTAATTTAAAGGTCAAAGTAATGCTAAGAATTTTCCTACATTATTTTTTTTTTAAACTCTCCATCAGAACTCAATAAAGGAGCTACTATTATATCAATTTTTAGAAACTACGTACCATCTGACTTACCACTTTCTTTTAGTGGTCCCTGAACTAAGGGTGGCTCTTTAAATTCTTAAGAGACTGACTTAATCAAAAGAAGACTATTTTGTGACATAAAAATTAGATGAAATACAAAGTTCACGTATATAAGTGAAGTTTTACTGGAATTCAGCCACATTCATTTGTTTATATGCTATCTGTGGGTGGTTTCGCTCTGCAAGTCAGAGTTGGATCATGTACAGAAACCCTGTGGACTGCAAAGCTTAAAAAGCCCTATCTAATCATACATAGAAAAACTTTAGTGATGAAGCTGAACACCAGATAATTTAGTAACTTACTCAAATCAACCTTAAAAATAGGTGGTTAAAATTTAGATTAGTCTGATTGATTCAAGAGATCATCTACACTGCAATATTTATGCACTGTTGCTTATAGTTCTGGTGGTTAAAAACTTTAGTGAATCTCATGCACAAAAGTAAATGACATTTTGAAGATTCTGTAGTTAATGTTTTCTATTTTGACCACTGCAGGCTAGTTTGGAAAAAGGTGACTGTTTCAACTTCTATAAAATCGTGTGCTACTGAATTTATAAGGACAGCATTTTGCTCTGCTGACATCTGCATGGCACAGTGAATTTTGATCCTATTTCAAGTGGAATGATTGCCAACGCCCATAATGTAAGCATGTCTACTTCTAACCTAACTTCAAAAGCACAGCACATATGCTAAGCTTTTGGAATTTGATGAAAGGTATGGGACTATGCCCAAGAAATAATTACAAATGATTATTCAAAATTATACACCTAGTTAATTGCCAGTACAGGGGATAAAAATCCCTCCCTGATTTCAGACACTAGAAATAGTGGCAAAATATTTAATCCATTAAATGAATGAAAAAAATGACATCATTGTGTTCACTATGTCAGAGTAAAATTTTACTATTCAATGTCCTTCTTAAGATCAATACTTAAATATATTTAAAATATTTTACTTGCCCTTTAACAAGTGCTAAATTTTAGATATAGTGATTAAAAATAACTGCATAGTCTTTTTTGTTCCTTTTTATCATAGTGGCACCACAGAAAGCTAATATCCAAGCATTTTGTATACAATAGCATACAACTAGTGCCATGAAAGAACAAGGTACATCTGTCTTTAAATTTTTGCAGAAATGAATAGACTACATATCTTTGTGTATTGTTATTATACATTAACTTATGAATTAACAAATTCATTATTGGTGTCATGTAGTATCCTCATTGTCAATAGGAATACTGAACTAAAATACTTCGCTGAATTTGTGTTATGATTGCCCATTCTGGATAGCTTCATCCTCCAATGCCTGTTATGTTGTTACGTTGTGTCATAGGATACCTAAGATATTCAACATCCCTCATAATCAGGGAAATGCAAATTAAGACCACAATGAAGTACCACCTTACACCGGTAAGAATGGCACACATCAAAAAAAACAACAATAAATGCTGGCGAGGATGTGGAGAAAAAGGAACTCTACTACACTACTGGTGGGAATGCAAGTAAACCAACCACTATGGAAGGCCATATGGACGTTCCTCAGCCTACTAGAGATGGAACTACCATATGACCCGGTAATCCCACTCCTAGGGATCTACCCGAAGGACACAAAAACACTGATCCAAAAGAGTACCTGTTCCCCCATGTTTATTGCAGCACTACTTATAATTAGTAAGACCTGGAAACAGCCCAAATGCCCAAAAGTAGAGGACTGGATCAAGAAGATGTGGTACATATACACATTGGAATACTATTCAGCAATCAAAAATGATAAACTAGGGACATTTATAGAAACATGGATGGAGCTAGAAGGAATTATACTCAGTGAAATAAGCCAGAAGGCAAGAGAAAAATATCAGATGGCCTCTCTTTTAGGAGGAATGTGAAAAAACAACAACCACAACAAAAAATAAAAAAGAAGAAAACAACAAACAAACCAACTAAAAACAAGAGAAAGCTCAAGGAAATGGGCAATCATAACCAAAAACAAGCAAACAAACAAATAAAAACTCAACAAGATCAAAAGATCAAAGATAAACCCAAGGGACCATGGGGGTGGGCAGAGGGAGGGGAGGGCAAAGACAGGGATGAGAACATAAAGAGCACAAGGGACTGAGGTGATGGTGCACGGGTGAAAATGGTGGTGGGAACCCCCTGGGGACTACAAACGATGTCAAATACAATTAAATATAATTTTAAAAAAAGCGCTGGGGAAAAAGTTATTAAGACAAAAAAACAAGGAATAGATAACTTCAAGTTCTAACATGTTTGTTTTTCGGTTTTGTCTTTTTTTTATTTTTTTGCTTAAAGTCTAAAATAAAAATATTTTGAATCTTTGAGGAAAAATAAAAAGAACGTATATATTAAAAAATTATGAAGTGTGAAGTTTTGCTAAAAATTAAAGCTGTACTTTGCATTTCTGTTGATTTGTAAAGATGACAATCCATCCTAACAAATAAAATGTTGCACAGACTGAAATAGAGATCGTAGAACAATGGAAAAATTACTGCTCCAAACACTTCTGCAAAATACAGGGAATAGGGACCTCTCTGGTGGCACAATGGGTTAAATAACTCACTATGAAGCAAACCACAGCCACTGCAGCACGAGTTTGATCCCTGCCTCTGGCCAGGGAGCTGACCCACATTGCGCAGCAGACCTCTCCTACCTCACCTGCTGCTCCCCTCAGCAGTGGATTTCAGTAGATCTGCTTGTTCTGTTCCCCATTCTGTCTGGTAAATCCTCTCACTCCCCATACCTTTGGCCTATACCACAGTTCTTGTATGCATAAATAAATAAATCTTAAAAAAATACAGGGAATACTGGTAGTCACATCTTACCTGACCAAACTCAGAAGTAGAAATCACCATGGGAACCAGTGCCAAGTTAGGAAAATCTCAACTACAATTGAAGAATCTTTGGGTTTTTATTTTGGAAAACTCTGAGAATTTAAAATTCCAGGGGCACCTAGTCATATGGATGCTTCCCTACTCATCCCAATATTGGGAGATTTACAAAGAGGAGCTCAATCAAATTATATTACCACAGGAAAAGGGGGAAAGGAACCACTTTTAAGTACATTAGAGTATTTGTGCTTTTTAACAAGGTTTGAATTCAGGGGGAACTAGTTAGCCAGAGTTTATCCTCTTGGGGTATTATCAGAGCCTAAAACACCTAGGTAAAGGAAATGCCCAAACCCAGCCCGCTCTAGCTTTTGTCCCACCTAAGGGAGAAAGAAAAACTAATAAATACTTGTGAAGTTTATAGTGCAGAGGCATAGGCTCACTGAGAGTCTAAGGATAAAAAATGGTTTAGTGAAATAGCGGATGAAGAAAGACAAACAGCATATTTTTTCATTCAAATGTTGTGGATAGAGAAAGCAAAAGTAAATTTTTAGACCGTAATGCCAATTAGTAGTACCAGACAGGAAAGGGGAAAAGGAATTGGTAAATCAAATAAAAATAGGTCAATTATGTGGTGAAGGATAAAACTGGACTTTTTGTTTTAAATTTAATGTAATTTATTCACATTTCTTTTGAATGATGTACATCTGAAACTTACTATAATGCAATACTACTTGAATTAAAAACTCATAAAAAATAAGATTAAAAAAATAAGAATGAGACCTATCTATGGGACACTAGAATGCTTCAACTCTCTCCACACTTCACCACCACACTAGTAAAGGCCCATTTATAGCAAGCAGTTCCTTTTATCCAGCACATTGTGTCCTTTCCAAAGAAAAATTTAAAAGGCAAACCAAAAGGCAAAAAAAAAAAAAAAAAAAAAGCCAAAACAAANAAAAGGCAAACAAAAAGAAAAAAAAAAAAAAAAAAAAAAAGCCAAAACAAACACTCAAAACAGTTTGAGGACAGTGAGTAAGCATCATAACTAGGCATGCCAGAGATGTTGGAACTATCAGACCAAGAATTTAAAACAAAGTATGATTAATAGGCTAAGGGTTCTAATGCACAGAATACTAGAACATATGGGCAATGAAAACAGGAAGATGGAATTCCTAAGAAGGATTTTAAAAAATTAACAGAAGGAAGATTTTGACAGAAGGGGAATGCCTTTGATGAACTTATTAGCAGACTGGAGACAGCTCAGGAAGGACTCTCTGAACTAGAGAATATACCAATAGAATTCTAGAAAACTGAAAAGCAAACGAAGTCTAAAAACAAATGACAACAGGATATCCAAAGAGTGTGGTACAATTCCAAGAGGTATAATATATGTAATGGTCAATACAGAAGCAGAATAAAAGGGAGGAATGGAGACATATTAAAAAAATAATTAAAATGTGGCTGATTTAGTGTCAGAAATCAAACCAAAAACCTGTCAAGCTAGGAAAAATACCAAGCAAGATCAATGCCAATAAAACTACACCTCAGCATATCGTTTCACCATAGAGAAAATCAGAAATAAAAAATTCTTAAAGGAACTGGAAGAAAAAAAGCAAACCTGAAAAATCTGCTGAGGAATGAGGAGAAGAAATATATCCAACTCCACCTCTTCAAAATCATATGAAGAAACCAAAAGTTAGCTCTTTGAAAAGATCAAAACAACTTTTTGGAAAATTAAAATAACAATGAGATAACACTACCTTACTAGTACAATGACCAAAATCTAGACCACAGACAAAATCAAATGCAGGTGATGATATGGGTAATAGGAATTCTCAGATATTGCTGATGAGAAAGCAGAATGTTACAAATTGAAATACAGTTTGGGATTTTCTTACAGGGTTAAACATATTATCTCCATATGTTTTTGTACTCCTGGAAGATAAATTGGAAACTTACCTTCACACAGAAACTTTTACTTACACAAAAACTTGCACACATAAACTTACCTTCACCCAAAAACTTGCACACAGAAACAGCTTTATTCATAATTGTTAAAACCTGAAGGTATCCAAATGTTCTTTATCTTGAACAGAGACTATGGAGTAACTGTGGTACATCTAGATAATGGAATAGTATTCAGTGAGAAGAAAGGACTATCAAGTCATGAAAATACGTGGAAGAAACTTAAAAATAAGTTAGTGTCTCATACCTGTTACAAGGCATTTTGGGTAAGGCAAAAGTATGGAAATAATAAAAAGATCAGGAGTCACAGTGGTCTGGCAGAGTAGAGATGAGTAAGTGGAGCCCAGTAGGTATTAAGGACAATGAAATGTTCTGTCTGATATTACAATGATGGGCATCTGCTGTTATACATCTGTCCAAACCCACACCATCTTGAGTATACTGAGCTGAGCTATGAACTTTAGGTGAGTTTGTTTCAATGCAGGTTGAATCTTGCTTTAAAAAATGTATGTTGATAATAAGGAATGGTATGCCTGTGTGTAGTAGGGGATATATGAGAAATGCCTGTAACTTCCTTTCAGTTGTGTTATAAACCTAAAATTACTCTAAAATTAGTCTTTGAATTAAAAAGTAAAAGCAATAAACTGTCTTTTCACTTGTAATGTCTTTCACTAACTTGAGGGAACAGCTTACATAAAAGGTACGCCATTTCAATACAGTAAATAAACTACGTGACCCTACACCTGGTTATGTTTTCTCCCATCTTGAAGTCCCCTTGTGTTTTCTGTACATGCCACTTGTGACACTTCTGTTTTTTTTTTTTTAATTATTACTGCTTATTTGAGTATTTCTATCTCTCTTCTCTACCTTTGTCATCTACATCTATACATGCCACTCAGTTTCTTCTATCAAATTAATGCAAATCTATCTTCTTTTAATGTCTGATTTGTTCTGACCCTTTGCAAAGATGAAGATTAGAAAACTGTAGTGGGAGGATTTTTTTTTTTAGGAGAAGGTAGGTAAGAATATTGTAAACTTTATAGAGATGTAATATTAGACCTGAAAAGAACTTGTAAATCCCTAAGCAAGGAAGTTAAAAAGTATACTCTTGGGCACATTGGAGAAAATGTCCAATCTGATAATAATTTTTAGTATTATCTTTCTTTCAGATACAATCACAGCATCCAAGCAAGTTCCTATCTTTTTCTCTGTGTCTAATACTGATTAAGTACTTAGTATATACAGAACACTACTCTAAGAACCTTAATAAATTATATTCTAAGAGTCTCAAATTAATTTTGCTGGGGTGGATAGATAAATATGATTCTCTATTCTAATTAATAATAATAAATCTGGTGTGAACAGACTTTGTGGTAAGATACTAATGGGCATGTAATGTGTTTTGAACCATAGTCAATTAATCCAATGAAAGATGAGTCAGTTTTTAAACACAGTATTTTTTTATAGGTCTTGAAGTTAATTGTTTCAATTCAAATTCTGATTCTACCATTTATTACCTCTTTATCCTCTGAAACCATTAAGAAAGTTTTGAAAGCTTCAGTTCCCTCATTGAATATGTGGGGCTGATAGAAGAATTTAGCCAAACAAAATCCTGTGAGAAATAATGCATTTAAAACACCTAGCACATTGCATCCAATCAAAGATGTGAATACTATTATAACTAGTGTTGTGTGTGGATGTCCGTATTATGCATCTCTTGACTTCTAGAACAGTCATTTTGGAATGAAAAATTAATACTGACTAAATTTGAACTTAATTGAACTTCAGTCAGAATGATTTATATAAAGAGAATGTCCATAATTCACTACTTCCTAAGTCTATATATATCTAACAAAGTACAAAATCTTACCAATTTTATCATCTTTCAATTTTAATTTTACCTAACTCTAAATAACCTATATCCAAGTATGTCTTACAATATATTAACTATATAAATTTAATCTGACTTGAAATCTAATTCTTATGTGTCATCTTATAATGGTTTTGATACAATTCCTCGATGTCTTTTTATTGTGATTAGATGACATTGATTCAAAGGTGACAAGTGGGAGTTTATTAGCTAAAATGAGTACTTCTATTATTATTTTTGAAAGTGAAGTTTTGGTAAGGAACACTTATTGACTTCAAATTTGTTAAAATTATCATTGAAATTAGAAATTTCGAAAAAGTTAGAATTTATAATTTCAGGTATTTTGATCATATCTTTTTAGAAGGTAGCCAGTTAAAAATGATTGCAATTACAGTACTCTAGAACAATAGCAAATTAGCTCCCTTGTCACTGAATACAGTAATACATTTAGAAAAAATAAATATTTCATTCTGAGGCAGTAAATTATTGTTTAATGATTCACAATGGTATAGATAATATAACTTCCAATCCAATTCAAAATTTAGGTATTAAAGTAATACACACACACACACACACATACACACACACATATATATAAACCCAATGGCAAATTATCCATTCCTAACATGTACCTGTTACAGAAAAGTGAAAACATGAATTTGAATTAGGTGAGTGTATTAAATAATTTTGCTCAAGTTGAATGGAAACACTTAGTGGGAAGCATGATTTTTCTAAAAAGGCACATCATTGGTCAAATATAAGAAACAGTAAGGTTGTGTGTGTATGAAGATGTTGGAGGAGATGGGTAGATGGCAAATAATTTCTAAAGAACCAAGTTTTAATATTGCAATTTGGTAGGCTATTTCAGTTAGATATTGTGATTGCAACATTAGATTCAACATTAAGTAAAGATAGTATAACCTTTCCTAAAATTATTAAGGATTAAGAATTTTCTTAGAAGCATTAAGAAAATTAGCATTCAATGGTTCTCAAATTGTAATCTCTAGGCTAGCAATGGGGGTATCATCTGGGGATTTAGAAATGCAAATTTTCCAGCTGCACCCAGACCTTCTGACTCAGAAATTCTGGAAATGGAATCCCCAAATCTGCATATTGATGAGACACTTAACATATTTAGAAGCATGTTAAAAATTTGAGGATCACTGGTCTAATTTTATCACAAAAAAGGGGAAATTTGACCAACATGGAAACAAATCATTCATATGTGAAGCATGTTTGTCAAAATACCTTTTTGAAGTATTTTGCAGTTAATGTCTAGTTATCTTATTCTTTTGACTCAATTAGAGATTAATTAGAGTGCTCTATCCTATTTTTTGTTCTTTTAAAAGCAGAAGCTCAACATAATTTTGTTTTTACAATGGCTCTTGATCATAATCAAGAATATGCAAATAATACCAACAGTTTGAAGTTCAGTGTTGTGATATTCATTGCCAATATAGTTCAACATAGTAGATAACTGAACTTTGTCTAGTTGTCAAGTCCTTCTTTCTAGAAAAATGTAAAACATGTATGTCCTTCTTGTCATATTTCCACCACTTACTACCATGGTTAGATTTCACAAGCACGTGTCTCTGAGTACTTCCTTACTAGCTGTTCTGTAAGGCTGTATTAGTTGATATGACGATTAGTGAGAGATAAATCATTCAATGGGTTACATTTCACCATGTGCAAGAAAACTGTGTGTATAAGGATAAAATATGTTGAATCACAAAATGGGGACAGAGAGGGATGAGAATGCTTTTGGAAGCATTTAGCATTCTCCTAACCTAAGCTTTAGCAGTACTTCCCAGCCAAGCCTGGAATGTAGAGAAGAATGATTGCCAGTATATCAGGCACATCATTATCAGAAAAGCCCAGAAAGTAGGAATACAGCAGAGGGTTCAAACACTAAATATTCACTCTTCTAAATCATAATTCTAAATAATGTAGTCACTGTAATTTGATTTTGTTCTATAAATTTGAATTTCTGCAAGGATGCCCAACAAAATGGCCTCAAAGTTTAGAGGAATATAGTGGCTTTAGTAAATTTGTAAGTTGACTGGAATGTGTCTCTGCAACCCTGTCAAGAACAGGCCTCTATGGGTAGAAATAACTATGCCATCCATTCTTGGAAAAACAATAAGATATATGCTCTACTTACCAAACTTTGGTGTGTCCTCAAGTCCTTGAGGATTTGTGAATTTTGTTTTGGACCATTGATTGTGGTATCTTGGTACATTTCTAATTTTCTTAAGTTCTACCTTCCTCTCATCATTCCAGAAGTGATTTTAGTTCTAGCTCCTAGTCTTACAGTTCTGCTGTACTTATTTGGTCATATTTGAAATATAATAACTTCTTGGTAAATATTATCAATATATAAGAGATCCTCTGTGAAAATGGAGCAATGTTGAGTGATAATTCAATAATAAAATGCCATCTTGATAAAGAAATTCAACAGATGACACATCTCAGTTGTTAGATTTAGTCTAAGGTAAGTTCATGGTTATTACCATCTAGAAAAATATTATATAGATTTATAGTTTCTAAATGTGGAAGGAATTTTTAAGTAATTCAGCCAGCATCTTGGATTTAAATCAGCCATTTCCAAGGAAAGATTTCAGAAAAGGTCTTATTGACTATTTAAAACTCATCATAAATAGCAAAATAAACATATTTTTAACAGGGAAGACATCTTAAGGGTACTAATGGAAAAATAAGATTAAATAGACTACCATTTCTCTCTTCTCCTCTCTTCTCTTTTGTCTTTCTCTGCACAATCTTACTGAGTTTAATTATCCACTTCAGTTATCTACTTCAGTGTAGATTACTTCCACATCTATCTCATCATTCTCCTCAGTTCTAGGTACACACCATTAATGGCTGCCTATAATTGGGTGTCACAAAGACATCTGAAACAATGCAACTACATTTCCCCTCCCCTTACCCCACCACACACGCATCAAGCTTGCTCCTTCTATGTGTCTTATTTTAGCTTAGGAGACCATTCATTCTTCCAAGCTAAAAGCCTTACAATTATCTGAAACTCAACGTTCTTAACTAAAACCATACATTTAGTTACCATTTTTAAAATTCTAATTTCAAAATAATTACCAATTTTCCCACTTATTCATCTCCTAGTGTCCTGTATTAGTTTATCAGGCATTAAAAATGTATAAGATTAGTAAAATAGCTGCCTAGTTGGGCTCTATGTCTCTAAGTTTCTTCCTAATCCATCTTCAGTATTATTTTCTGAGATTTCTTTTTACAAAGGAAAAAAAAATTAAAGGTCATTTCATATATAAAAGTCTTCAAGATTTCTCACTTTTTCCAAGTCTCAGCTTTAGTTTGGCACATTGGATTCCTTATAATTTGGCATTAAAGCATCTTTTCTGACATTTTCTGACATTGCTGCTTCTTTGCAACCCCATAAATGCTAAGACCAAGCCACATAAACCACTTTATTGTTTTAGAAAAATATCATACCTTTCATACCTTTCTTTCTTTGCATACGCTTTCTCGCTGTTCAGGGTATATCCTCCACTTAATATTACTGACATACAGCATCTCCATCATGACTTCCCAGGAGACATTGTTTGTGACTCTTTGTTTATTAAACTGTCCTCATAGAATGGATTATGATTATGTCATTGATATCTAGCAAGTAATAGACATTTAATTTCAGTGCATGAAAAAATAAATCCAAGGCACATGCATGATAATTATATTCATAAATAAGAATCTTAGTGATGTTAGGACAAGGTTGTTAAACATCAAGAGTAAATCATTCCAGATGTACAGATTTTAGGATGGGCTAAACAATTAGAATGACACTATTTTTCTTATTTACTTGAATAATGAAGAAAATGTTGATTCTACACTTAAAGAGCTCAGAGAATGCTATTTCCCCATCAAAAAGTAATTCAGAAATTATCATAAATTTCTCACATTTAAAAAATCAAGAGACAATCAGGGACATATTTTTCTTATATGCAAAATGTCTGTAAGAAACACATATTTGGATCTGATGATTGCAAGGAATAACATGGTCATATTATATTACAAAATAATACTTAAATTCATATTATTTAATACTAGTGAAAATACAGATGTGATCTCTAAGTCTGTGGACAAGGCAGATTTTTTTCATAGAGGATAGATGGGTGGTTAGGACAGGTGATGGATAATGGTTTTAATTACAATATCTTTACAATTCCATTTATGTTGAAAATTCTCAAGTTAAAAAATGTATTTTCGATGCTGACCAAATGCCAACACAATTATGAACAAATATAGTGATATACTTATTATTGCTCTGTGAAACACTATATGCTGTTACATTCTCTCTCCTGTTCATTTTACTTTATAATAATAAAAAAAACCTTCTAATACTGTACAATAATTTATTTTGTGCATGGGTAATGGAAAACCTGCTGTATAAGATGAATGAGTTATACATGGGTTATCCCCCTACCATAATGCACACTCAACAAAAAAGAAACACCTTTTATATTGTATCATTAATGACAAATTTAAATACTATGTGGTATTTATGAGTTGCCATTTTGTATTGCACCTCCAAAATAGTCTACTAGATGTCAAGTTTCAAATCTACTTAAACTGACTGCATAAAGTATGAAGTAATGAACAAAGAAGTACCACTTTTATGATATTAATAAGTCAGACATCTAAAAAGTACCCTTATTTGATAATTTTTGATAATTTAAAAGTATTCATTTGCTTATATCACTACATTTAAGAACTAAAATGTTTAAGAGTAATTTATAAACTTATGAGTAATAGTCTCTAGCCTCTGTAATTGTGATTATATCCACAATTGTATTATATAATCCTTGAGGTCTGTACTTTATAATCTGAAAGACAGTGTTTCATATATGTAAGGTAATTTAATATGCTATTAAATTAAGCTCTTAATATCACTAATTTATTACTTTGACAAGGGAAAATGTAAAGACAAATAGTTTCTAGGTGTGGGAAAAATAATTTGTTCATAATTTGAAAAAATAGACCTATAAGTAGTTTTTGATGATTACATACTGAATCATATTAATACACCTTAATGAATTTGGATGAATCAATATGGGACCTAATGGAGAACATTTGTATCCAAACTAAAATATATAGTGTATCATAAATCCTGGCTACTATGTTTTAAACACACTATTAACCCAACTGAGTTGTGTTGTTATTGTGATAGATGGTCTGTGAGAATCCCAAACACCCATAAATTCCCTAATATTACTTAAAACTAATCTCAGGTTCATTAGACATTAATCTTATAATCTCCTAACCCACTGAATAAGGGATCCAAGAAGAGTAAAAAGGAATCTTCTCACTGATGGAACAGTTGTTACTCTACACAGGTCACAGAGAAGCTACACAAGACATGCCCAGACAAGATGGCGCTAGGAGCAGGACCTGCTGCCCCGTGCAGGTACCTTCTGCCTGCAAGTCACTCTATGTTCAAGCCAATCTCTGACCTCTGTTAACTCTGGCTTTATATTCCTTGGAACTCACACAAAAAATATTTTAAGTTATATGACATTTAAAAATGTGTCTTACTCTTACATACTTAAGGTTTTAATTCCTAGCATTTAGAAATCAATCTCTTTATCAAATTGAGTTCACTATAGAGAACTATTAAGAATTTAAGTTATTCTGCTGTTAGCCAGTAGAGATGGTTATCCTAATGTGCTAATATTTACCTTGTGCCCTTCTTTCAATAGGATTCGAATTTTAAGTTAGATGTTTTTAATATTCACATAGTCCTATGGACAACAAAATATTATCATTTTCATTTAATATGAAGGAAATCAAGCACAAAGAAGTTCAGTGTCAAAAACTGGTTAGAAGATAGAAGCAGCATTCAGCTTTCCAGCTGCTCTCTGCTCTTTCATTTTTCATTTTGAAATAAATTCCTTATTTGATTAGAATGTAAAATATATCTCTCAAATTTTTCTTCATGAAATAACATCTGATTAGCACTTATGGTCCCTTCTTTGTGCCAAACACTGGAAAAGCTCTTGATATAAGTAGCATTGTTTAATTCTGAGTCATATAAAATAGCAAAACCAAGAAACTTTTTTTCATACTTAACAAAACATGTAATAGAATTTCCTTCTGTCTTTAAATGATCAGGTCTGCCTTGGGAAAAAAAATGAGAAATCAAAATTCAAGAATTTTAGACTCCCCATAATGGAAACACATTTAATTTTGATGTCATGATAGCTCCTCATTAACTAGAATGTTTATTTGAAGTTAATACCTATTTAGCTTTAGAATTTTTGCAGTTTGTAAAACCAAGTAATAAACTCAAAATACACAAAACAAAAAGAACTTTCTTTCTAAATGTAGTCTATTAAGTCTAATTGATCCTGGTAATTGAGAAACAGTGATTTATCCTATACCCAGAAAAAATAATTTGAAAAATAAAATGTGCTAATATCAGGATATGCTCTGAGAGCTGTTTTCTAAAATAAATTTGAGATAACAGGTTCTTATTTTTGACCTTTGGGACGTCTCCTCCCACCTTTCCCCTTTACTTTTTATTAATAACAGTGAAATAATGGAGAGCCAGACTGTCAAATACATTTTATGAACTTCATACTTGAACAAAGTGGGTCTCCAGTATGTGTATTAAATGAACACACTAGATTATTGAAAAGGATTGTAATGTGATAAATGCTCAAAAATAATGCCACAAACTTAAAAGTCAGTTACCAGTTTTTAAAAGAAATATATTTCCTATTTTCTAAAGTCACATTACATAAAATTACTATATTCCAGCAGAACTGAAAGATAAAGAGAATGGGTGTATATAATGTTGTTAAGAGTATTGTCACTAGATAACAAATGTGGATAAATTATTGCATGAAATATATCAAAGTAAAACTAAAACAGTTTTAAAGATGATCTCATAATTCATGGAGAAATATTTAACATATTCAAATATAAACTATGATTTAATTAAGTGAAAATGTGAATTTAAATGGAGATATGCAAGTTATGAAGATAAAAAACAACTTACAATGTTTTGATGTTTGTACAAAATTATTCAGTATTTATTAGATTCAAAAACAAAAATTAATTTGGAAGAATTTTTTTTGCTAACATAATGTGTAAATAAAATTTACTCTGGTTTATAATTTCATCCTTTTGTTTTAAATATTATAGGAACAAACTGAGTATTATTTTTTTATAAAGCATCACATATAGGTGTACATACTTAAACACGAAACAATGATTTTACATCATATTCCTTAGGCAGAGGCATATTAAATATCAACAGATATTTATGGAGATCAAATATCTGTGGAGTAATAGTTGCATAACTAGACAAGTTCTTTAGTAAAGTTAAAGTTGAATACAGTCAGTCAACCTTTGTTGCCTATCCAGTCACACTAGATATGACCTAAATAATAAGATATTTGCTCTCAAAGTGTAGACTGCCAATACTTACCCATACCTCAATACATCTCAGGATTGTGGCTAGTTCCAGTCTTTATAATGGTAGATGTCAGTGTGTTCAGAATATAATTACTTATTCTGAACCAATTTGCCATGATATACTTTGAAATGGTAACTTTTTTCTTTACTCTTTGCTTTCAAACTGATACATTATGTAAAGAGTGAAATTTGCATTACAGAAATGTAATATGGAAGCACGGATAAGTGACACTAACTTTCTACCAGTATGAATAAAATCAGTATGTTGCTTGAAATGAGTATTTCCACAAAGTTTGGGACAGTCTATTTAAAACTTAAATTCAGAGCAAGTTATCAGAAGTTATTAGGTGCTTGCTCAGTTTTAACCCAGACAAATTTCTCAGCCATAGACACTTTGAAAAGTAATGTTGTATAGATTTGAACATATAGGTATTTCTAAAGAAAAAAAATAGAAGGAAAATGAGATAAAAAGGTGGATAATATATCTGCTGTGTAAAAACCTAACCTACTTGTCACAGGATGAAATACAGCATCCTGTACTCCCTCATTACACTTGAAAGGAGCACAGGAATTGACAGGTTTCCAGAAATAATGGCAGTAACTGTACAAAAAGGCGATAGATTTTGCAAATAATTAAAAATGATGAAAACAGAAATTTAGCTCTAAAGTTTGACTGCTCTAAAATCTGAAGACTTTGAATTTCAGAGATGCCTAATGATAATGTTTCTATTATCCCCTTCATTACAAAAGATACTCACTCTATTGCAAAGAATGGGCAATATTTAAGTCAATCTAGTTTGGTCAAATGTAGGTTTTGCCACTTGTAATTGGATAATGGACGATCCTACAGTTTTACAGAAGTGAATTGTTTCTAAAAGCAAAGTGAAAAATCTTTCATTCAATGGATCCCAATACTAATGCTTTCTAATAAAGTTATGCTAATGTATTAAATTAATAAAATCAAGTAAAATTAGAAACAATTTTCTTACAGTCACTGAATTCCTTATAAGCAAATACATATTCAAAATATCTTAATTCAAATTTTCTGTAAATATACTTGGATACCTTTCTGAGAAACATGATTAATTCAAAGTTTAGCTTTTAATCTACTAATTGGAAGTATCTAAAATTCCCAATTTATTATACTCATCTTTCCAAAACAATAAAAACCCAGTTGTAGTGCTTAGAAATTTCCTATGTTATAGGGAGTTATAGGAAATATTAATGAGAAAATGTACAGATGACCCTCGAACAACAAGGTTTAAACTTTACAGGTCTACTTACACCTTTCTGTGTGTTCTGAAGATAATGCAAGTTGCCTTTCTAAGGACTGGGACAGAGAACTTACTATAGGACTCTTGAGCATTTATGGGTTTCAGCCACTAGTATACCAAGAGGTAACCATAAGTCAATCTTTGAGGAATCAAGTTAATTTGGATTTTTTATAGGGGTGGGGTCTAATTCCCCAAAGACATCATTCTTCAAGGGTCAACTTTATTTAATATTGATTGCCATTCCTTGCCTGTCTTCCTAGTCTAATAGACTTCTTTTTCTAGGACATAAGTAGGTTATAACTCACTTATGGTTCCCCTTCTTATTGCTACAACTTAACCAGAAGGAGATTTAAAAATAACTGCCTAATGATTAAAACTGGCCTGGTAGGTTGCATTCAGAAATCAATCTTAACTGAATTCTCTAATGCCAACTACCATGATTATTTTAATCCTGTGTGTGTTCTTGTGTCTGGTAGAATTCAGCTAAACCCTTTCTTGGTTGACCACTGTTGAGTCAGGAAATGAAGAGATGTTATTTCATTTAATACACAACAGTTTGGACAAAGCATATATTGAACACAGCTGGGAGGTATTGTGATATGACAGAATGTAATATACTTTTTAACACCATTACTTATGAGTTACATTACTTGGTCATTACCTCTTTGAGTTTCAATATCTCAAGTATTACCTCGATAATCATCTATAAATAATGAGAACAATAGTATGCACAAAATATTGTATGGAACTTTAGGAACCAGGTTAAGACCTTATCTAGAGTAAGTGCTCAGTAAACACTAGTTTTCCTTTTCCCTACTATCATGTTGTCTTTTGTTAACTTCCTTAACATGGTTTAAATACAAAGGGAAATTATTTTAATGACATGTATGCATATTAGTATTTGACTGAGTCTTAGAGTTTTAAAACATGACATAGTGCCTCATAGGGCAACTTAGAGGGTGTTGAATAATGTACTTCAAGAGATGTATAAACACCTGACATTTTTCAAACACTGCACTGTTTCTTCACTTCTGTTCTTTATTAATGAAGTACAGCCAAATTAAGGTTTCTGGAATGGATATAGAGCCCAAGGAAGGCAAAGTATGTCTTATGATTGGAAGACCATCATTAAATTTAAATATAGACTTAAAACCTTATTCTAGGCCCCATGGTCATGGAAGTACAAGTCAGGAACCCTTCTCTTCATTTCAATCATGGTACTCTTATTAAAACTCAATGAAGTTATACAATGGTTGATAGAGTTTAAAAAAG
This sequence comes from Galemys pyrenaicus, assembly GCA_019455555.1. NCBI lineage: Eukaryota > Metazoa > Chordata > Mammalia > Eulipotyphla > Talpidae > Galemys > Galemys pyrenaicus. Next base: position 4,875,454 of record JAGFMF010011393.1, read on the forward strand.
AGCCAAGACTTTCATAAGCAAAACAACTAAGTACTGTCAGACTTGTCTAGGTAAAAATTTTCTAAATTTTCTTATATTAAGAAAAGGAGGAGACTCTTCCAAGTTTTCCAATTTCCCCCTAACTGCTTTAAATTTGAAGTTTAGGAATGATTGCAAAAGATCAGTAGCAGATGTGTGAGAGGAGTTCCTGTTTGCTGGAATGAGTGCTAAGAAGCACATTCTGGATGATTTTCAACAGATTAGGATAATTGATATCTATGGTGTACTTGTGTACTACACGAAGCTAGAATTGTAGTTTAAGTTGCACTGTGTGCTGCCCAACCAGTTGTATAGGTGACACAAGAAAATAAAACATTAAATATAATGTTATCCTGTAAAATTTAAAGTAGAAATAAAAAGACTTTTGTCCTATTTTCTCATAAAGATATGAAAACTTTATATAAACATTCTGAATGAAGAGCCATGGATAGTAGTAAAATACTTTTTTAAAAGGAAAGACTTTGGAATGAATGGTGGAAATCCATATACCACCTCTCCTCTAATGTATCTACCTAAGACTTAAATGATTTTCAATCTAAAAAATAGTTTAATCAATTTTCACCACTACCATTTAAAAATCTTATGTTTAGAAGAGATATACAATCTGTAGTGTAAATAAACACAACTAACTTTATCACAGAAAAAGAACTTTACTGTACATCAGTATACCGGTAAACACACACATCACCCCAAACCACCAAACTTATTGGCATGTTACAAAAAAAGTCTATATTGTTCATGTTCTTTGGACAAGTATAGCCACATTCATTTTGTATTTTAAAATCTTTTTGAAATTACAGTATTTCATTTATTTTTGTGTATGAGGCTTCCAAATTTCTGCATAAATCCTCGAAACTTGTTTTCATTTGGCTGATATGAGCGATAAGTGCCAGTATTGTAATTAAGCATTGGGCTGGACCTACCGTAACTATTGCCCATAGTTGTGGATTTTATTTCTGGGCGGTGTATACTGGAATTTGGCATGTGGCTTGTTGGCTGAACAGAGCTCTCAATCTTACAAAATGGCTCAAAACGACTGTAAACGCGCCTATCGGTTGACTGAGATCTTATAAGCTCAGTGGATTTGGGCCTTGGAGAAGCTGGTTTTCTTTCAGGGGCAACAACTGCATTCATCTCCTTTGAATCTCGGTATTGGATCTGTTCAGTATTAAATCTTGGGGCAGAGGCATCCCCTGCCCTTTCCAAGAACTTTCTTTCCGTTGCCCCCAGTGATGGGATTATTTTATTACTTTCATCACATGGAGAGCTCCTTCCCTGAGATGAGCTAACTGTTACATCTTCTTTACTCTTGTGAATGCTGCCCTGTGAGTTTGATGAGGAAGAACGTTTTCGTCTAGGAGAGGCATCAATTTTGGGTTCTGATATTTTTGGATTTTGATTCTCTTCCGTCTCAGAAACCAAAGTGTCAGAACTACTACACATTTTATAAAAGGCAGGCCCCTTATTTTTGGACAGATTTTCTTTCTTTTCAGGGGTAAGGTTAAGTAATGACCTTAACTTCTGAGATCCCTTTTTCAAAAAACTTGGGGAACCCTTAACTTCCTTCTTTGAAGTGAGTTCTTTGTTAGGTTCTTCTTTATTCACATCATGCAAAGCAGCAATGGAAATTGACTTGGTGGCAGTGCTGCCTGGAGGATCGCTCTTGATACCCTCCTCCTCCTCTTCCATGCTGTGGGTCACGTTGTGCATGCTTTTGGAGCTTTTCAGCAAATCCTCTTTGGGTTTTTCTGGTTGTCTAATTCGATTCCTAGTAAGTGTACTATAGACATAATGTTTATTATTTCCGTGCTCTAAATTGGCTTTTGAATGGTCAAAGTACGGGAAACTGCGTCTTTTAATCAGGTTCTCATTTTGCTGATTCTTTGGGTTTTCTGTCTGCTTATTTACACAGAAATTTGAGTACAAATAGTTGTTGTTCTCTGTGTGGCCATTTGTAGTTTGGTTTAACACTGTGGAGTGGTTTTCAGGAACCTGCAAAGTGTGCATTTTTGGTGCCTCTAATGGTGGTGGTTCCTTGGGGGTGGATTCTGGCAAGGGTTCCTCTGTCAAATGCTGTACAGTTGTAGGGGTCTCTGGAGCCTCTTTAGGTGTGTCACTTCCCTGGGAACCAATGACAGTTGAATTTGAGGAACCAGTTGTACAGCTGTTCACTTCCTGCTGCTCAGGTAAAGTCGGTTTAAACACGAAAGAGGAACGAAGTCGAGAATGATTATAGAGAGCATTGGCTTTCAAATTCTCATTCCCATCGTAGTTATCAAAACGGTCACCTAGAGCTGATCCGTTTGCATCAGGTGCTGCTTCTGTATCATTCAAGTAGGACTCAATTCTCCAGTTACGCAAGAATGACTTGGTGGTGTGTTCAAGGGTTGGCATTCGTTGCTGCAAAAAGCGAATGTGATTATCTGTCCCATTAAAGGACCTCCGCATATTTGAATTTCTCTCAACAAGGTTAGTTGTTTTCCTCTGTGCAAGCCGGTCAGCAAAACTCTGGGCAGGTGTGTTATGGTGACTGACATAGCCTCCCCGCGATGAGGATGCCACGCTGAGGCTATCTGAAGGCCTTTTCCAATTAGCAGGTTGATTCATGTTTCGATTCAGAGCCCTGTTAAGCATCAGGTATGGCGCTGTCTCTGGCTGTTCCCCAGCATAACTGTGCCTCTTCCAATTCTCACTTAACTGATTGGGTTGATGCTGACGGACTGGATTTGGGCCATTAAAGTTTGGAACAAAATGCGGTTTGTATCCGTGATTTCTCATGCCATATTTGTCATGTTCATTTAGAGCATATATTCCTCTGTTTTTGAAGTAATTAGAATCTAGTTTGTGACTGATATCTTGTCTTGCGTAAAGGTTTCTTTGGCTGGTCACAGAGGCTAATGAAGAAAGCGAACGCTGGTAATTGCCATTCTCCCAGAGTGTTTTACCATGCTTTACCCTTATTGATTCTTCCTGAGCGAAGGAACTGGGAATGCAGGATCTGGCATAGAGAGTTCTAAATTCTTCATCAAAGGACTCAACAAGTTGTCCTGTGATTATCTGAACCATGCTGAGGTGAACTTTTTCAAATGACCACATATAGCTGGAAAAAAGGCAGAATTGGAAAATATTAAACTTACTAAGCTAAAATATTTATGATAACATATAGTTCTACTAGGAAAAATATATTATTTAACATCAGTGAAAGATTATTTTTGTTTTTCCCTTGGCTATCATAATTGAGATCTTCAGTCATTATGTGCTTGCAATAGACATGTTCCCTCACTTCCATATTTTATTTTAAATAACAAAGCATTTCAAGTTCTGGCTTTGAACATACTCCTAATTTATTGCTCCACTTTCCCGGAGTCGGGAAAAAAAAAAAAAAGACAGCAATGCATTTTACATTTCTGGCTGTAAACATTTTATGGGGGTAAACAATGATACTGTATTTTATATATACCCCTGGAAGGGGGTAGGGAAGCTCAATTGGAGAAAATGTTGAGAGACCAGACTCTGGGTCATATTGCCCCATGAACGTGGACCTCAGTTTCCTCATGTCTAAAAAGAGAACATGGATGGTATAATTGTTACAACTTCTGAGAGCTCCAATATGTCAATACAAGATAGGTCTGTGGCAATATATGTATTTTTCCTTTGAGACTTAGAATAATTTTGAAGGTCAGCTATTATAAACAGAGAGGATTTGTGGGTAGCAGCCATGGTCACTAAAGGGCATAGTCACTCGTTTAGTATACACAAGATGGGTAAATTAAATTCTCATAAACCAAGCCAGTTAAAATGTAAATTGAGATCTTTTAGTATAAAGTATAAGTTCTAGGAAATTAAAGTTCATGGCTACATTGCAATTCTTCACAGAACTTCAATCTCTTTCCTAGAGTTTGCAGGTGACAGTTGACTTGAAATTTCATATAAAATATCAACTCTCAATAAATCTAGACAATATCTAAAGCCACTGAACTAAAGAAGGATCGCTAATATGCAGGTGTCAATAATAAATCTGATACAAAGGAGGTTAATAGAAAAGAAAAAAAAAGAGACATTCTCTATGAAGCAGCTGTCTGTTTCTATATGAGAGACAATAACAAAGTCAGATGAAAATAGAAAAAGAGTATGTACAGTAGTTAATGTTTAGAAAATATCATAAACAACACTGTATAACTGACAGATATTGTTATTCTGCTATGCTTCATTTATCTAGCCTGCTGACTGAGTGCATGCTGTAGAAAGACTATTTACTTGATTCCCCTCATGTACAGATGAGTGGCCCTCGGGCTGGTGTACAAAAGTGAATCATTAAAGGCATTTTTATTCTGGCTGAAGATATCAACATAAAATATGGTAGAAACAGCAAGTAAAAGAATGAATAGCCAGCTATAGAATATGAAAAAATCTTTAGAGAAAGTTAGAGTTTACCAATATTTTGAGAATTTAGATCCCCAGAAGTTCAGACCTGTGGGGTGGGGGAAGACAGTTTGTGTGGAAGAAGAAACACAGAAATAGGAAGGAGGCAAGGAAGGCCAAGTTTGGGTTAAATACAGAAAACAAATTCTATTTAGCTGAAGTAAAGAAGTTACATAAGAAACTGATGAAGTAGTGGGAAAAAATCTTGAAAGCAGTTTGTGTAGGATTTGTTAACAGATTTGGATAAATTATAAAAAAAAAAAAAAAAAGGATACTTGAAGAATGATTCTTCCTAGTAGCTATTTGATACACAGACTTGAAAGATGAACAGAATTTACTATAAATTAAAGTGGTTATAAGGTGGCATGGACTGAAAGCAGAGTAAAAACTGGAATGATGAGTAAAAATTTTGGGCCAATAACAAGAAAGAATTGGTGGATCTATGTGTCATGAAGGATGTTTATGGGTAAAAAAAACAAATACCTCCATGCATTGAGCTTAGGAGACTGAGAATGGTACCAGTGAATGTGTAGCAATTAGAAAAGTTTCTTCCGCTTTGGTAAATCAGAAAATAACATTCTAATATAATATCAGGTTAAAGAAAAGATGTCAGCTGGATACATTCAGTTCAGAATAGTCTCTGGAAATGCTGAACAGCTTCACATAAAATAGCCATTTATGTTGACATTTAGTGCTCTCTCTATAGACTTTTCAGAGTACTAGTCAATCACTCTGCTCTAAAGCCAACTGTTGATAAGTATTTACCACATAATTTCATTCCACTTTATAGAATCCCATTCTTAAATAACAACACATAACAAAAGATCAGCAGACATTTGAAGAAAGTGGAAGACACTTATAAAGGTTGGTAGCTTAGATTACAAATGGATACCTGGGCCTCCCTGGTGGTGTGAGTGGTTAAAGCACAGCACTATAAAATTATGGGTGGCCACTGTAGCAGGAGTTCTATCCCCAGCCAGGGAGGTGACCCGCATGGCACAGCAGACCTCTCCTGTCTTGCCCACTACTCCTCTCAGCAGTGTATTTCAGTAGATACGCTTGCTATGCAACCCACTCTGTCTCTGGTGACTCCTCTCACCCCCCACACCTCTGACCTGTACCTCAGCTTGAGTATACATAAATAAATAAATCTTTAAAAAAAGAAAAATAGAGACCTGAAAACTGGTACCTGAATAAACAAAAGAATGTACAACACATAGTTATGAACATTCATGTAAACTATAATCTACATCTTCAAGGAAATTAAGAAAAAATAATATAATGATAAGACATGAATGGAACATTATGAAAATGGTGCAAGTATTCAAAATATTTACTTAGCAAAAATTGGAAAGAAATGTAACTCTAAATTACTATAATATAAAGTCAAGAGATACTATCTAAAAGTGATGAATCAAGAGCTAGGAGTATAATCTAATTGTTTACAAAATTGGAATAAATATCAAAATAATTAGTTAAAAAATAAAATAATTGAATCTGGAGAGCAAGAACCAGAAGTGGATAAAGATGGAAAACAAAAGTGAATGTCTTGTAGTACATGTCGTTTAATAATAATTGATTTTTAGAAACGTAATCTATTTACTGGAATAAAAATACACTACTCTCACCCCCTCCAAATACATTGTCACATACTAATCATGAAGTTCGGTGGGTAGTTATGAATGCATGTATAAAAATGTGGCTCAAAAACTCTGATTCCTAACTCAGAGTTATAAAATGACATCCATGGAATGCAAATAGTGATAGGAAACTGGGTGACTGTTTGTGTCTAAATGCAATGATCACAGTTAAGGTTGATCAGATATGGCACCATGGATGTGACAAGTTTAGTGTAATTGTCTTTTGACATTTTGTTTCTTTTTGGGTATGGAAATCTGTCTTTTTTTTTTTAATGGTTTGGATAGATAATAAAGCTACATGATCCAAAAATCAAAATACTAAAAGTTAGAAATTTTTTTGAAAGCAACTTACACAAAGATCATAAAGATCAATAAAAGACGGTTTAGAAAATTCTTTCCCAACCAATTTGGGGATCATCTGTTACTAATTATCTCCCTTACAAAATAACTCTGAAATGAGAGTATTCAATTCACAATATGATTTTCACACATTAATTAAGAAGTACGTAAGTTTTATATTTCAGCAATGTTAGCATGGACAGATGACAAAACAGCTGTTGTGTTTCCCTGATAAACCATCACCATGATGTGTGAGTACAGATACCAGGTGAGTACAGATACCAGGTGAGTACAGATACCAGGACTCTCTGGAAATCATGGGAGTTTAGAACATGAAGATATATATGGCAAATAATTTGATTTAGAAGGAAGACACCTTAAATTTGTCTATAGGAAAATCAATGGGAAGTAAAATTTTATTCAGCTTCTACAAAAATTGGTTTAAAACTCTTCCACTAGATCCAGTTAGAATTTTGTTAGCAACAGAAAAAGTGCATAATCAGAAAAGAATGACAATAGCTGACAACCACTAATTCTTTAAGGAAGTCTATTTAAGATTAACATGAAATAATAAAGAGAATAGAGTTGTTTCATAAAATTTTTGATGAATATTTATAATCTGTGGTCTAAGGCATTCCACATTAATTTCTATAAATAGCAGCTTCAATTTTGTCTCTGGCTTATGATATAGATAGAAAGATAAAGTTTTTATTGCTGTTGTTTTTTTTGCAAAATTCAATTCTAAAGTAATTCAGCTACAGTCACCCCAACATATAGCACCTATTAATACCTAGTAGACAGCAAAACATAGTTGAGGTGAATATACAATTGACAATCATCTTAAAAACCAAGTTGCATAATATAGAAAGCATTAATTATGATGAGGATAAATAATATGCACCATTCTATAAGTCGAGTAAACTCCCAGTTTTAATTAACATTTCAATTAAAAACCCACTAAAACCAAGTGGGTCTGAACAAGTATATACACATTTAATGAGTCTTTAAAAGCACTCATTAATTTTAATCACTAGTTGTAATTTCTGCTCTTAACAAGTTTTCCTTTGGAATGCCAAACAGCATTTTCCAAAGAGAATGTTAGCAGATAGAAATAGTTAAAGAAAGACCTAAAATCATAGTTAACATTAGGGCTCAGGATGCGTTAACTCATTTAGTCCTCACAACAACTTGAGGTTGTGCAAACTAAAGTGCAAAAAGTTAGATAATATGCCCACACCATCCACTGTAACAAGCTGTCTCCTCTTGTGATCCTTTAGATTCTTAAGAGAGGAGGTCAAAATTTCCCTCATGATATTCTGTTTCTATCCACTACTCTCCCAGCTTCTTCCCACAGTCCACGGTTATGAGTCACCTCTGCTCTGGAAGTAACCTAGCAATTCACATGTGTTTGGTGCTATTTCACCTGCCTCTTGGTATCATCTCACTCTGTATCCCACTAGGTACTGATGTCTAGATTTATAAGGACAACTAGGGTAGCAATCATATAAAGTGTTATTCTTTGCAGTCACCCTGACCTAGACTGTGTCTGGCCCTTGGCTGTGGGGAGTTTGACAAATCACTTTTAAGAATTTCAGTATCAACTTTTGTAAAATGTAGATGAAAACACTACCAGTTGTAAAAGATCAAAACAGATCAGTTGTAAAAGATTCAGGATGAAAAAGGTTAAAAAACCAAACCAGAGCAGAGTAGACATTCCATCAGTGATAAATTAGAAAGGTTCCAGGGAGTAGAAACTGGGCCTAGTAACTTTTTCTCATGTCTTCCATGTCATTTTTAACAGCCAGACTCTGGAATTCTTTTTTGGTAGTGCTATAGTGACTGTGTGATGATTACCAAATTTTTAATAATAAGAAGACTCCATTTGACAGTTTCTATATTGTGACAAACAGCCTCTATTTTTATGGACAACTGCTATCAAGTCCACACTGCATTTTGTTTCCGTGTGGAGCAAAAACACTTTTCCTATCACTGAGTTGTAAGGAAATTGAGACATTAGTCAATGCCCCCATTTTAGGAAAGAAGTAACTGAAGCCTAAGGAATTTATGTTAATGTACATAAAATCTCCATAAAAAGGGGAGGTTCCATGTTCCCTGTCCCATCTAATGAAGGGTAGAGCTTAATAGCAAGAAGAAACTAAGAAGAAGACTTAGAGGAGTAATATGGAGCAGAGAGACATGTGAAGGAGGGCATGCTGGTTTCTCCACCCTGAATTGCACCAGGGACTTGGGGACATGGAAGGAAACACACAGAGCCAAGACACAGAGAGACATTTGGATGAGATGTGAGTGAGAGAAATATAGGGAGGCTGACAATGGCAACCTTTAGTTTGATTTATCCTTTGATTATACTCCTGAACTTTCTGACCCTTTCCACTGGTTCCCTGCTAGAAGGTTGTTTAGGTTTGTGGCAAGCTGTTGGGGCTTATCAGCCCTCTTTTGGACCAACTCTGTTTGTGCATTTAAACAAAAGCTGATGGGTAATGTCAGTATTTTATTGGAGAAATATTATCCTTTCTCCTCTTCTCTCTCAATGCACACTATCCTATTAAAATTACTCCACACGAAGAGTATGCTTCTTTTTATGTGGCAGATGGTAGTACCCATTTAAAGCATGCAGATTTGAGGGTACTGAGTTACTTTTAGTCTGCTTGCTAACATTCTTAATGTCTTAATGTTCTCCTGAGGTATAATCATGACTAAAAGCCACATCTACAAGCTTCCATGTGAATGGTATTGTTATTTTTAAGAACAGATTACATTAAAGTCTGAGAATAATCAATTTGATAAAAAAAACAATAGCACTGGAGGTAAACACAAAGGTCTTACCTGTAGGAACCATACATAACTTTCTGGCAGTCAATTAACAAAAATTTCTGTTCCAGTTTTCCATGAAATTTTGCTCCTGTTTTTGAAAGATAATCTTGGCCCTTTACTGTCCGCACTCGAATATTCTAGAATTATATGTAAACGTAAGTTAAAATTATGGCTAGAAAGGAGATAGTTTGAAAAATAAAAATATATGTCAATTACAATCCTACTACCAAATTGAATAACTGAAATATATTTTTAAACATATAACAAACCAAATGTGAAATGCAAATTTTAAAATTTACTAAAGAAAAGAAATACTCAAGGAAAACAGTCACAAAATATAATTTTAACTAAACTTAAATAGCAAATATTACCTTACATTTACACAGATGGTCTCATAAATCACTTAGGATCCTACTGCAAGAAACTCTTTCAGGTTATAGAAGCCTGAAGCCAAAACAAGTAAAATTAAAATCCACCCTTCTTTTAAAAAGTTAAGTAAATTACTCGAGTTAAGTCAGTGGTTTCAAGGTCTGGCATGTCAAGTTGAGGCAACTTTAACTTAAGAACTTAAATATTCCACCATGAAGTGGTGAACTACAATAATAGTGTGTTTTTAATAACAGTGTGTTTTCAGTCACACTCAGAAAAGTACAAGGGGACCCTTCTATAATCAATCATTATAGCATCTTACATATATTACTTTTCAGCTTTGAATTTGACTATGTATAGCTTAACATGCCTTCCTTAAATCTGGCTGAGATAAAAATAGTACATAAAATGCTTACAAGCAAAAACAAAAACAAGCAATTCTTACCCTGAGACGCTGAACTTGACAACCCTGTTTTTCAGTCATAGTTAGAAAATGATTAAAGTTGAACTCGTCGAGCAGAATGTACACAGATACACCACGAGTTGATGCCTCTACTATTTCTTTGAAAATGTCCACATCTGTAAATATATCCATCACTAAAGCAATGACCTGTTGAAGATAAAATTATGAAACAGATGTTGATACTCAAAAGGGAAAGATTCAGAAATTGCTTGCTTTCAGTAAAAATTAAACAAGAGAAAATAATTAAATATATAATACATATATGTATATATACAAATACCTGCAGTTTTCTAAAATAGAAACATAAACAAGTGACTACAGACAAATTTGTAATATTCAGCAATGGCATACTATCTTCCAGTCAAAGAAAGAGAATCTGTATCTCAGTAGGATGTTAAGTATAGCATGAATCTAAATCATGGATTTCCCATAGGGTAGATGGATGGGACAGGTAGATAGAAAGTGGAAATCAGTGCTAGAATTTTTCGTGGGAAACATTTCCAGGGGAAAGCAACATTTCTTTAAGTGTTTGTTAAGAATAAACTCTTGAGGAAATGAGATAGAAAAACAAATCTAGAACTAGAAATAAAAATAGGAAATGGATACAATATAAGAAAGAATTTAAGAAGAAGGCTTAAAGTCAGAAAATTAAATACACATGCCTCAATTAGCTTGACAAAAAAGAAAAAAGGTCAAGAAAAGTGACATAGTATAGAAGGTAAAAGCAGAGAAAATATTCTAAAAAACAGGCCTTTTAATAGGAGAGAGTCCAGATTAACAGTTAGAAGCAGAACTAGTATTGACTCTGAAAAGCAATGGGAGTGAAATAGTGCAGAAGAAGAGAAATCATTGAAAGGACTACCTGCTTGCTCCAGAAAAGGAGGCTAAAATCCTTGCCCCTTGTTTAACTTACATTCTGGTGGAGCAAGACACCATAAGCAAAAACATAATATATAGGTAATATAGGTAATTTTACTGGGGAAAAAATAGATCAAGATAAAGGGGGTCATGAATCCCTTAAAATGAAGAAGGGGTTGGGGGTTTCACAGTAGGTCTCTGACAAACTGTTCCTTGAGCAAAGACATAAAAGGAATAGATGGGGTTATCAAAATGGGTATCATGAGGAATTGTGTTCAGAGGGACCTGCAGTGCAAAGGCCCTGTCAGGAGAATGGCTTGCATGATCAACAAACAACCAGGAGAAAGCAGAAGTGAAATAAGATAGGGACAGAGTCATCACAATGCTTTGAAGGAATTAAGAAGTCCTCCCTGTTTTTTTCCTGAAGATTGTGAGCTGTTAGAGGTGATGAGTTGTAATTGGATTTATGTTTGAAAAAGATGCCTGGCTACTGATTTGAGAAAAAAAAACTTAACAGTGAGAGTCAGGTGGAACAAAGAGACCAGTTATACTGGAGCCATTCAAATGGGTGGTGATGGTGATTATGAGCAGATGATCCTGGTCCTGGTCATCATCAGTGACAAAGAGAAATGGTCAGATACTCAATCTCTGATCTGAACAGACTGATTGTGGGATGCAAGAGAAAAGGGGGCAAAGGAGTAGGACTCATGATTTTTTTGCCTCACTAATCTGAAGGACTGAGTTCTTATCAGTTGAGACAGGAAAGAGGACAGAGAGCTTTTAGGTAGGAGATTAATTAGTATGGTGAGTTTATTCTGAAGTGCCTAGATATCCAAGTGGAAAGCTGAATAACGAGGTCTTATCCAGAGATGACAATCATGTGCCAATGAAGATCAATTAAATCCAAGTCATCAAGGGAGAATGGATAAAAAGAAAGAAGACCAAGGTTTGTACCCTGGGACAAAAGGAAGCACTAGCAAAGGAGACTGAGGATACTAAGAGGAGGTGGCATCTTAGAAAACAAGACAGTGTATCAAGAAAGAGGGTAGACTCAAGAAGGTTATGCACTAATAGGTCAAATAATGTGAGGGTTAAGAATTCACTGAATTTAACACAAGTACTCTTAGTGGAAGGGAAGAGCAAAAATCTTATTGATAGAGACTTAAGGAGGGATGGGAGGGCAGGTACTAGAAACAGCAAGTACAAACAACTCTTTTTGAATAATCTGGCTTCAATTAAAAGCAAAGTAATAGAATCACTATGGATAAAACTGGGCCAACTTGTATTTTTGTCTTGTTATAAAGTCAGAAGAATAGCAGCATGTCTGTATGGTAATGAAATGCTCCAGTAAAGAAAGGAAATTAATGGTGCAAGAGATGGTAGGAAGTGGCATGGAGGAGAGAATTTCTAGAACAATGTCTGAGTAGGTAATAGAATCTAGTACAAAAGTTAAGTAATTAGAGCACAGAGAATTAAGACCAGTAAAAGATCATCTGTAACATCAAATCTGAAGACCAAGTGCTAAGGTGAGATACTAGGAGATGGGCAGAGGTGGCAGCGGTGATAGAGCAGTCAGTTCACTTCTGGATGTGCAGATTTTCTCAGTGAACTGGAAAGCTAAGTTTTCAACTGAAAAGACCTTGGAGTATGGGAGAATGTTAGTGGAAGGAGGAAAGGGGTAATTGACAATAAACAAAAATATGTTTGGAGGAGCCTTTCTTTTAAACTAGAAAATAACACTTTTAAATAAGCACTATTATACAAGAGAATACTCTTCAAGAAATTAATCAGCATATCTAAGGAATTTATTTTCAATTTGCTGTAGTCTCATATAATAAATTACTTGATGTTGGGAGTGAACAAAAACATATTACCAAGATAAACAAAGGTTTTTGTTTGTAAAAAGTAACTGAAGTCACTCAGCCAATGGATGACTGCAGCACACCAAAGGTAGAACAAATGAGTCTCTCTTGCATGACAGATAAAACACTGAATCAGGGTCCAAGAGACCAGATTACACATCTCTGGCAAGCTTATCTGATGTGAACTGAGTCAGAGGACTTATCAAGACTGGTACCTGCTCTCTTGTTTGACATATTGAAAACTGAAGTCTATAGAAAATTTCAGCTGTGCCAAAAATCAACTCCCTCCCTCCCTCCCTCCCCTCCTCTCTGCCTCCCTCCCTCTCTGTCTCTTTCTCTCTCTCTCTCNCTCCCTCCCTCTCTCTCTCTCTCTCTCTCTCTCTCTCTCTCTCTCTCTCTCTCTCTCTCTCTCTCTCTCTCTCTCTCTCTCTCTCTCTCTCTCTCTCTCACTGTGGATTACATTCCTGGAAAAAGAATAAAAAATGAGGTATGCCAAAATCTACCTTAAGGTATTATATTCCTGGTGAGTTCTCTAGATCACAGTGCTATAGAAAAGACCACAATGACTATATATAAAGTGAAAGAAAAACTACACACCTAATTAGTGTAAGGCTTTTCAAAAAGGCACATCATTGATTATATAAGTCAACACAGAAACTAATTACATTAAACGATTTCATTAAAGTACTACTTCTTGCTTCATCATTAGTCACTGTTTTTAAATTGAAAAAACAAATAAAAAATTGTACTCATCAGCAACATGAGACATAGAAAAATTTTAGGAATATATTCAAGGCCATTTCTAAAATTTGAGTGAAACTTTGCATCTTTTAATAGTTTTTGAGATACTGACTTGAGGATGTTTGTTTTACTTATATTTCTCAGGGTAGTAAATTTTCCTGAAGTGACTCAGACACTAGAGCTAAACAATATAAATACTGATGATGAATTTATGATAAGGTTATGATCATAAAATAATTTAAGGCCACTCAAGAGAGCACACAAATATTAAGTAATATACTACTATAATAATTCAGAGAAAGAGAAACACCTCTATATACATGATCATTAGGTACATAAGAGAGTGAAATAGATAGACAGTGCTTCAAAGATAAGGTTTAAATAATGAATACAGAATATTTTTAGCTACCCAAGGTGGAAAAGCAGCATTGCAAAGACACTTTTAAGTAAAGGTTAGAATGAAGATGATAGCAATATTTTAATTAATCTTTATGAATTAATCTATACCACAAAGATCATTATGCTTACACATGTAATACATTTTTGGGAAGTATATACACAGATTATGAAGAAACTTAAAAATTTAACACAAGTTTAGATTTCATCTAAAGAGCCATATCAACCCTGAAATAGAAAGTATCTGGCCAAAATGTCTTAGGAAAATAGTATGTGAATAGTAGCAATATTTATATTGGAAATACCTAAATTCTAATGAGTTTCACTGCCTTAAAATACAAAGTTCCATTATTATTATTATTATTATTATTATTATTATGCTCCCCTTTATAAATGCACTGAAATACCAAAAAAAAGTTAGAAACCAGTGATAAGAAAAATGTGAAGTGAAAAATTAAAAATCAGTAGTAGATTTGATAGAAAATATTCATCACAGTGCTGCGCATTGAATAGTTCATTTCCTTTGAAATAAGTTTCATGATCCTCAGTATTTTAATTTTGAATCCTACATTGTTTTTCCCTCTGTAAGCTAGTAAGAAACAAAGTCATTAGCAATATACTTTTATATGACCTAGAGACTAAGTGAAATATAAATACACCTTAGGTTAGTAAATGTTCTGTAGTCACAGAACTATAGTTATCATCTTCAAAATGGAGAAATTGAATATTATACCTCTTACACTTTAAAATACTAAGCACCATTTGAAAGGCTTGTACTTTCTTGGCAATTGCCTGCATAGAGATAGAACTTACTTTTTCCACCAGAAGAAAAACTAAAAAGTACAAATTAAAAAAAAAATCAATGGAGTTCTGTAATAGCTGTATTTATAATAAAATTCAGTACAACTAGAAAACTTTAAGACCTGAGTAGCAGAAATGAAAGGAAATGATCACTTAGGGGATATGTGCCTTTGAATCTGTAAAAATAATGTGTTAAATGGATTGCCAAAAAAAAAAAAAAAAAAAGACTGGTCTTAAGAATAGGTACTTTTGGTCCTTAATCTTTTATAGCCTAAGTACAGGTATCCATTTTATGAAAATTTATATATAGTATCTTATGTCCACTAAATATTATTAAGGTACAGTTTTACATTATGGATAATTTTTACAGATATTTCACTATGTAGAGTAATAGTTATATCAATATAGCATTTGATTTTGGCTATAATTTTCACCTAGGGTTGAAAAGTCATAAGGCAACTTGCTAAAACATAATTTACACAATTTCCCTACTGATTTGTGAAACATATGTTTTGCCATAAACAAATGTTTAAAGCAGTTCTGTACTAATAGGCATCTTTGCTTTCTAAAGTAATTTTCACTCTAATATTTCAAGGAATTAGTAGGAAGGAAAGAACAAGGAGAAAACCTAAAAGAAAGTGCAGAGAGTCTTAATCTTTCACTGAATTCACTATTCAATCTGCTCACAAGTTCTCATTTCTCCAGCATTTCCCACAATGACTTCTTGGTCGTTGGCCTGGTAAAGGTCCCTAGCATGGATGCCAAAAGCCAAGGTGCAGTGGTGTCTAGACAAGTCTTCAGTGGTGGAATAAATGTGTTCAGGACTTCCCAGGCAAAGTGATCCAGCAACAGTGTCACAGAGTCAATGAGGGAGCAATGTGGGGATTACCCTGAGAGGTAGGAAAGGAGTGAGCACAAAACCAGTGCTGCTCAATCAGCAAACAGATGTTAGCAAAGCCTAACTCTTGGTATATGACAGCCATGCTCTTCAAAATGAAGAGCTGTGCTCGATCATTGTAGCCCTGGAAATGCTTGTCTGTTCTGCATCATTGCTACTAAGGCCATGTTTTAGTCAAATGCTTTCAACATAAGTAAAACTGAAGTTCTAAAGTTATATATTTATTTAAAAATAAGTACAGACTTTATTATAGGCCATTATGAAGCGTTCAGAATTTTTTCCTCTTGTACTTTGACATATGCATTCATAATGTTAGAGGCAGTACAAGGTATAGTACACATATTCAAGGCATATAGGTAGACAGTAGCAGTATCTCACTAGGAATGATGTTAAATAGCAAAATGTAACATTTATATAGAGCTTTTTCAAAATTCATCCTTTAAAAAAAGTCAAATATACAGAAAAGTAGAAAAATAATACAATGATTATCCATATTAACAATATTCATATTAACTGTAAAAATTTTTCCATATTTGGTTACTTTTACATAAATATATTAAGAGATCTTGGATCAAAATTCTGAGTAAAAATGTAGACAAATTTAATTATGGCTGTAATTTTCCCCAAGGTTGGGGAGATGACTTGGGAAGGATACATATAGCAAGTTGCTAAGATAGATTTACTTAAAACCAAATATAAACCAATGTTACCTTAATAAATATAATTTTAAAAAAGTAATAAAGATTTCCCTATTTAATTTCTTAATAGCTTATTGTTAATCTTACAATTTTGCACTTGAGCAATTGGTTATTTTCAATGGTGATATTTAAAAGCAAACTTGTTATGGAGAAAGTAACATTATTATAGGAACAATAATTTTAAATCATTAATTTGAACCAAACAAAAATACTCAAAATTCTAACCAAAAAGGTAAAAAAAAAAGCAAAAGGTAAAGCATTTTATATTTTTAATTTTTTTGACTTTTTAATTTTCATGAATCGTGAGTATTAGCATGGCATTAAACATTAAAAATAATTTCTAAATTATTTTAAATTTGAGAGAAGCCATTAGGAAGGAAATAGGAGTGGAAATTAAAAAAATTCATTTTAGAGTTCTGTGAAAACATTAAGTAAAACTGTTATTTTATATCAAAAATGTATTTTCTTTTCCTAAATATATTTGCTATAATTGCTGGATTAGTTAAATCATTCCATAATTAATCCCACAAAATTTGAGTACACTTACTTTGTTATACCTAGCTCCAAGGTAGGTATAATTGGAATATATTAGGTCTGAGTAAATTTGTGTCAAGATACAGTGCTATGTGGTCTCAAGGACCACACAATTTTATGAGAGATTTGTTCATTGAACTATAAATCCATGTGACATTTTCTATAATAAAATGATGAACTACTGTATAGGAAAAATTGCCTCTAAGGATTTGTCATCAATACCTGCAGCGTACAGCTAGCTGCAGTGAGGTATCCTCTAGATATTGCTAAATAAGAGGATCAGTATGCCTTCTAAGAACAAAATGTCAATTGGTAGTTATATGAAAACACCAACATGCAGACTCCTTAAAGAGACTGACTTTGATCTGCAAGATGTATGAATGACAGCATCATATATAAAAGCAGAAGCTTCAACAGAAGAACAATGTCAGTTGGTTGGTAAGCTGTGGAAATAAAGTAGAATCACAGAGACAAGTACTGTTTATATTCATTTAAATATTGTTCAGAAGGGCTGGTAGGTTGCCAAAGGCATGAATTTGATTTGTATGATTGGGGAAGTATGTACATGGATAAATAATGGCATCTGAACATAATTTATTTTAAAAATCATATAGTGAGTTCTTTTTATTTTGATTTCCTGGCCTTCAAGTATATGGTGGCTTATTATACAGGTAGAGAATGAAGTAGCTGTAGAATTCAAACCTGCAGGATAGTAAGTACTTATAATTGACAATGTAAAATGGCATTCTGTTGTCAGAGATCAGTATATTCCAAAGTTAGTCAATATGAATTTACTTTAATGAAACAGATCTGATCTTTAACTCTTTAGTATAAGATCCAGACTCTAAGTCTTGATAAAATGAGTAAAGTAACTTTTTTTCCCCTGTGTGCTTTGTAGGTCTCTTAATACTAACATAATAATATATAGACTGGGATAGCTATAATCTTATTTGAAGTGTTACAATATAAAAAGGAATCAGTGATGAAGAATGAAAGGCACTGCAGGAAGAAAAAGGAGGACAAAATGAATAAGAATTCATGCACAGCAGTCTTGGACAATGTCATTTCTTTCACTGTTACGAGAAAAGAAAAAAAAATGTATTCCCAATTGGGGTGCATCCCCATCTGTGTGGAGTTTGGTGATGTTTTTGAAGTCAGAACTATGTCACAGAGATTGAACTTTTGTTTAGATCAGTTAGCTGATGGAAAAATTAGTTTGTTGTTCATTTTTTTAAATTCACAGTTTTTAAGAATCTATTGCCAACATTAAGGGTGGACTTCACTGTATTAGGGAAATTGTATACTACTGCACAAAGAAGAAAAAGGTTTGGGTTATAAGAGCTGAAGAACTAGCAAGGTAAAGAGGCAAGTCGACACTACCCCAGGAATAACTAATAATCTGATTTTGCTTGGATATGAAAATCTGTTGAAGAAGAGTTAGCCATAAGACTAGAAAAATTAGAATGGTCAATTCAGCCTACTTTGCAGGGGATAGTCCCTGAATATCAGGCTAACTACATATTCCATAAGGCACGATGGGGAAACACTGAAATATTGAGAACCAAAGAATTATGTGATTAAAACAATATTAAGAAGATTAACATGTTAGTATTTATGTGGCATGTTAGAAATCGGAAATCTCCAGCAGGTAAAGGAATTAGGGAAGGTTAGTCATAATGTTAGCATAAATATATAACATCTCAATGTGGATGGTGATAGCAAGAATAGAAGGAAGAAATGAGGATAAAGTTGTTAAGGATGATCTGGAAAGATGCAATGACTGGCTGACTGTGGAAGACAACAGAAGCTAGTCAGGGGTTCTTAAGAATTAGAGATCTAAGTGACATGGTGAATTATTTACCATTATAAGAAAACTTAAAATTTAAAAGTAGTATTTCATTTTGTATATAAGGTCAAAACAAAGTTATATACAAATACTAAAATAAGTTTCTCTTTGTTTTTCTTTATACCTGGCTATCTATCCATCTGCCCATTCTTTTTATTTTAATAATTGAAATTAGCATTTTTAAACATAAAGAAAAAGCTGGATGGACACCACAAGAATAAAATGGGAAAGAGGCAATTCTGTTGATGGCATAAAATCTCAGTGGTGTCGGAATAAGATGGGATGAGCACAAAAGGAACAGTTAGGCTAAGAATTAAGTTATGCAAATGTGGAAGGAGACTATGTGGAAGGAGAAAACATATGACAACTGAAAGAAATATTCAGACAGTGGAGTATGGTGAGAGGAGGAAAGGAAAACAGATTAGGGTACTGTCAGTGGATGCCTTTAGCATATAATTCATGGTTGAAGATAAAACTGTCCCTAAATATATGATCAATAAAGGCTCAGATTGTGGGCTTGTAGAGAAGTGAAAATAATTCAGAATAGCTGCTCTGAGAAATCCAGTAAGAAGTTAATGGGGGGGCCTCCCTGGTGGCACAGTGGGTTAAGCAACACATTATGAAGCAAACCGCAGCCACTGCAGCACGAGTTCGATCCCTGCTGCCGGCCAGGGAGGGGACCCACATGGCGTGGCAGACCTCTCCTGCCTCGCCCGCTGCTCTCCTCAGCAGTGTGCTTCAGTTTATCTGCCTGTTCTGCTCCCCGCTCTCTGTGGTGAATCCTCTCACCCCCCAACACCTCTGGCCTGTACCCCAGTGCTTGCATGCATAAATAAATAAATCTTTAAAAAAAAAAAAGAAGTTAATGGGAAATTAAAAGAATTTTGCAGTACAATAATGAGAACCAATTTGCAGTAAAAAAAATTAAACATTTTATCAAGTTTTTGAGATATTTTCTAGCAATGTTCAACAACTATTAAAATACATTTATGTAATTAGGATTGTAATTAGGAAAATTTCAATACAGACTGGATTTTATAATATTAATGATTTTTCTAGGTTTGAAAATTACATGGGTTATGCTTTTAAAAATGCTTTAAAAAGTCATATTGCAGTGATTACAGAGGGAATGAAATGATTTGATAGTATTATATTTTCTTTAACTTAATTCAGGAATAGTGAGGGATGTGAAAGAAACAAATTCAACTGGAGCTTAGTAATTATCAAAACAGTGTGGTGTGTACATGATAACTCATAGCATACATTCTTTTTTTACACTTTTGAAAAATCCATAACAAAATGGTTTATTCAATAAACTAGATTAAAATAACCTCAGCTGTATTCCTTACCAATTTTCATATTTTTATCCTTTTAGCTTATGTATCATTGCTAATTTCTCTTTATTTTTATATTCATTCTTCCTAGATCTCCTTTTAGTTTCCTTTTCTTCCAAAAATGTCTGACCCTAGCTATCTGTTTGAAGTTGGAAGCTGCCATTTATTAGATGGGTGAACTAAGGGCAAAAAGCAATTTCTAGAGCCTCAAATTACTCATCTATAAATCAAATAAAGAGCTCTGTATGCAACAATGAGAAAATAAACATATTTTCTGAGTTTATAAAAAAAATTGAGGTTTTATCAAAATGAAGTTTAAGATAACCACATTTATTACAACCAGTTGAATTAAATTTTTTATATCTAAAATGAAGGGAGTTATTTTTTTCCTTATATCAACCTTTACTAGTATTATATAAAAATGTTACTTGAAAATTATGTTCTACATATATATATAGCAACCAGTTAAGCTCTAAATATATGGAAATAGAAGCTAGTAATTAAAGAAGCAAAATAAGTTCAGGAAATAAAAAGAAGACAAATAGAATTAAAAACTATTTACATTCTAAGGAACTTCAAGTTGAAGTTTCAATTTGGTCAAATAATATATCTTGGAGATAATTTTGAATATACCTGTAATTGAGATTTAAGACTTCATTTTTGGTACTATATTACAAAGCATAAGAAAATCACATCAAATATACATTGGCACATTCAGAGGAATAAAATATCCAAATAATTAAAATGTGAAGCAATTCAATGAGGAAACTAACATTAAGCTTTTATTATTGAGTTTCCAATGTGGTGCAGTCTACTATGGCATTAGCCTTTGAAAACCAGAGAAGGGCAAAGAAACAAGTTCAAGGATGGAGAATAAAGACCAGATTTCAGAGATGTCCTCCCCCTTCTAAAAGGTAACCCTAATTCCACAGAAGGATTCCTAAGGTTTGTTACTGTGTTTGGTTTGGCTTTAATAGATACTTTGTTTTGCTTCTTTATATTCCAGTTATAAATGAAATCATGTGATACTTGTCTTCTTCTGACTTAATTTTGCTTAGTACATTATCCCTTCCAGTCCCATTCATGTGGTCCCAAAAGGCAGAGTTCATCTTTATCACAATTTTATTGTGTGAGTATACCATATCTTCTTAATCCACTCATCTGTTATACTTAAGTTGAATCAATAACTTGGCTATTGTAAACCAAGCTGCAATAAACTCAGGAGTGTATATATCCCTTCCAATATTTTCCCCCATTCTCAGGTAGATACCTAGGAATGGAATTGCTGGATTACATGGCAGACATAATTTTATACTTTTGAGAAAATTTCATATAGTTTTTCATAAGGATTGTAGGAGTCTACACCCCACCAGCAGTGTAAGAGAGTTCATTTTTGTCTACTTTCTTGCCAAAGCTTGTTTCTGGTCTTTTTGATATGGGCTTGTCTTATAGATGTGAGATGGTTTCTAACTATGGTTTTGATTTGCATTTACATGATGATAGTGAGGATGAGAATTTTTTAATATGCCTGTTGGCCATCTGTCTCCTTTGAATAAGTATTTATCTCTTCTGATTTTTTGGTTATTTATTTATACTATGTTGTATGAGTTCTTTATAGGTCTTGGGTATCAGTCCCTTGTCAGATATATTGTGTGCAAATGTTTCCTCCTGTTCAGTGCCATGTCCTTATGAAATACTGATAGTTTCTTTCACTGTGCAGAAACCTTTTAGTTTGATGCAATCCCGTTTGTTTATATTCTCCTCTGTTTCTCTTACTTTGGGGGCAAATCTACAAAGTCACCACTGTTTTGTCTTCTTTATTCTATGTATTTTATGGATCGGGTCTTACATTCATATATTTAATACATTTTGGGTTAATTTTTATGTAACATGTGAGATAGTGATCTGATTTTATTCTTTTGTAAATCACTGTCTAGTTTTCCCAGCACCATTTGTTAAAGAGACTTTTCTTTTTCCAAAGACTACTCTTGGCTCCTTTGTCATGGGAGAACTCTCATGCGGATGGGGATTTATTTCTGGGCTACTACTTCTATTGCATTGGTCTGTGTTTCTCATTTTATTCTAGCACCATCTGTTCTCATTACTACAGCTTTGCAGTATAGTTTGAAGTCTGCATGTGCGATACTATATTGAAAACCACATGTTAAATGATAAAGATATTAATACAATTTTTTCTACTTTAGTATTCTACCATTATGCCATTTGATTATACGATTCCAGTCCTCTGATGATTCAAGGGAAAGTGTGTATGCCCAAGGGCATTTCAGCACATGGTACCCTTCCCTTTTGGTAGATTCCAACTCAATCCGACATGTCTGTCTCATTGATAATGAGAGGCAAAGCATAGTTTCATACAGATTCTGTTTTCAATAGATTCATATTTTTTAACTTGATTCAGATTCAGATTTTTCAATATTGATACAGATTCCATTTTTCAACTTGAATAATTTCAAGGTTCCATTCCTGAAAGAATTATATTATGTTTTTAATCTTGTCTCCATGTTCTGACAATTTACATGATATTGCCATTGGATTAAGCTAATAGTAAATTATACCTTATCTCTATCATTTATATAGAATATTTGAATCTAATCTGGAACAGAATCTGGGTCTGAAAGGCTTAATTCCAAATGTATATTAACCCCTCACAAATAAGTTCCAATATATGCATAAATGATACCTGAAAACTATGGTTAGTTTTTTCTAAGAAAATGTAGTTGAAAAGTGATTAATTAAAAAGCATGTTTTTATTAATTTAAAAATCAAAATCAACTAACCAGAAGAAATCATATATTCACAGAAGAAAACATATAATCACATATCATACATGTATGATATATATATAAAATTCAGAGAATAATTATATAACAGAGGTTTCAGGGTATTTAAAGGAGATCTTCTTGGTGGTAAAAATTCTACTTTAGGATTACTTGCTAAAATAAAGGAACCTTATATTAAGGATCTAGAACACCCAAAGAATAAATAAAATGGGTAGTGAAATAAATTACTTACTTTCTGAAAAAGACATAGAGAAAAAAAGAAAAGAAAGTGGGATGCGAGAATAAGGAATTTGGGGGTGACTGAACTCACTGACTACAACTTATATAGTATTTTTGTTAGCATTTCTATGCTTTCTTCCCCAAGAAGTCCAAAGAAGACAGAGCTCGCTGCTGGTCAACAAATGAGAGAGCAACAATTGTCTTGCATATCAAAATATCAAGTCCATTTATGATTTTCTTCCTCTATATTTTGGCCAAGGAGAGTCTTAAATAAATAGTCCTACTTTTTTCAATCTGTAGAGTTGATTTTGTTTTATAATGGGTTCTACATCATGTTTTTTCAATAAAACTGTATGACAACTTACTCAAGCTAAATGTGTTATCAAAATATTTATGGCATTAGGTGTCTTATCAACCCATTATAAAAAATGTGTTAACATTAAAAATTAAGATTCCCTTGAATCTGAACACATTCTCTGAAATATGGTCAACAGCACAGTGTTTAACTATAATCTTACACATGATAGAAGAAATTCATATATTGAGGACAAGTATAAATTGGATCAATTCTGACTCCAGAGGATATTTTCAAGCTCTTAAAATTCAATGTGCCTGGTAAAAAATACTTCATAAAATATTCCCTATGCAAATATTACTAAGATTTCTCTTTTATTTCCTGGGTCTCATGATATCAGGAGGATCCTTATGTTGCAAGCTAATGAGGTGCTTGGTACAGAAGTTAAAAGTACAGGTGATAATAGAACAAAGATAATAAGGAACTGAAAAGCTACAGCTCTCAGTTTATGAGAATGGCTACTAACATTACTCAAATATGTTAGTTATACTGAAAATATTTTACTTTTATATTTTAGCAATATTTAACAATGTTTTCCAAAGGTAACATTTCTAAATGATTGAGATCAGTAAATAAAATCACACTATTTAAGAAAAATTACCATTTGATTGAGTAAAGTAATTGTAGGAATAATCTTTTCCAATTTAATTAAAAATATAATGAGACTAATCTAGATAATGCCTTTGTTACATTGAAGACACAACAAAAAGCTGGAATATAGTTCTAAAATTTGTTTTTTGTTTTTATTCATATTATCGAGCATTCAGGAAAAGGCACAAGGTGAAAACAGATATACAGTACATATTAAAAAGCAGGCTTTCTCCAAATAGCTGTAATGAGGTTTATATCAGATGGTTTTGTTCACTCTAAACCCATTACAGTAATAGGATAATATGGAAATGGGCACTTCATAAAACAGAATGAATTTTAATACAGGAAAGAATGTCTACCAAAAAAGGTTCACAAATATATATTAGATGGAAGAGATTGTATATTATCTGCTGCATCTATAAGTGGGTATTTTAGTATGGTGTTATTTAGCCACAATATTTTATAAGAATTTAAAGTAATTCTTAGCAATGTTCTCTATAAGGCAAATCAACATATTTTTAAAATCACCTACTAGCTAAGAAGATAGTCAATAAATTGTCTTGCCTTGACTATATAGTATGCTAGATTAAATCCTGAATCTGAATGAATTTTATCTTAATTTATATTTAGATAGTAAAATTAGATAAAGTAGATAAGGAAGCACCAGCTCAATTCAGTCCAAGTATGTTACTTATGTTGGGTTATTCATCACAGTTTCTGGTACTGATCTGCTCTGGATATTATAAATAACCTAGCAAAATTCTAAATTGAACCAGACATTCTATATTTTGTGGTCCTTTGAAAATTCCATTTCTCCATAGAGACAGAATAGAATGGTCAATTAAAACTTTAAGATTCTTCACTTAGTCCTTTCAGTACATCACACATATACTGAGAGCTTCATATTGGAGCAAGGGTCCTACTTCCTGAGAAGCAGATTTCCGGCACCTGATCAGTAGGAAAACCACCATCACATGCATAGCTGGAGACAACAGTGGTTTCAAACTGCTCCACAGCCCATTCTCCTCAAGAAATAAATGCTTCCTAGTCACCCCCCCCAAGTCTTTTTTAACCCCTCCCTATCATCAAGAACAGAAACAGAAGCATGCCTTTAGTATTGTTGGTATGCAGCTACTCCTCCTATCTGCCTATTCTACTGCTGTCTTAATGTCATGGCTAATGCCTCTGGGAATAATTTCCATGCACTGCCAGAATGCCCTTCCTTTTCGTGGCAGGCCCATTCCCCGCCACCCCCCACACCTCCTTCTCACTGTGGCTCTCCCATTTTTCTTTTCTTTTCTCTTGCCCCTCTGTCTTTTTCCCCTTTCTTTGTCCCCCTGAATATAAATTTTGTTTCTCTGTTTGGCTTCTCCACTAATATTCTTGGTTTCCTCCATCTACTCCCACTCACCCACCTTCAACTAGTGTGAGGTTCATGTAGTCAGAGCTAGACTCTGCTTCTTACCATTTCTTGGCCTCAAAGCTCTAGTGCTAATGACATCTACTGATTCAGTCTCTGTTCAGCATCTCTAGCCCAACCATGGACATGGAACAAATGCTAAAAATTGGGGTAGGCAGAAGTGAGGCAATATCCATCTCTTTATTTTTTTTTTAATTTAAAATAATGCATAGGGCCCGCCCTGGTGGCAGAGTGGGTTAAGCAACGCACTATGAAGCAAACCTCAGCCACTGCAGCACGAGTTCGATCCCTGCCGCCGGCCAGGGAGGGGACCCACATGGCACAGCAGACCTCTCCTGCCTCGCCCACTGCTCCCCTTGGCAGTGTGTTTCTGTCAATCTGCCTGTTCTGCATCCTGCTCTGTCTAGTGGATTCTCTCACCACCCCCACACCTCTGGCCTGTACCCCAGTGCTTGTATGCATAAATAAATCAGTCTTAAAAAAATACATAGTGTGCTCTCATTCTGTATCAAGAACAGTGCAAGGTTTTTAAACAAGGAGCAGGGTACATGGTGAAGGAGCGCTAATATTTAACTAATGTTATCTTAGAAAGGCGTGGGGAGGCAATAATCTAGATTAGAACAAACTTAACATTTGGAGAATATTATCTCTTGATATCCAGTAGTATCTGTAAATTCACTGAACACAGATATCATAGAACTTTTAGACGATAATTATACTCACTGCTTTAGAACAAGTTTTGTTTGCTCTGGTGAGTTTGCTGATTACTGCCTGCATACCGGTATACATACTGATCTTTACTCCCTGACCCTATAAAATATCTAAGAAGACCAACTACTTTGTAGAGAATTTTAGAAAGGAAATATAGTCTTTCAATTATAATATTTTTAGAGCACTGACTCATTATTTACTAATTAAACACTGAACAATATGTAAACAAAGAGTTTAAACTATATGTGATTAGTCACAGAAGGCTTAAAATAAGAAGGAAACATTTTGGCCAAATGGGTTGGGATAATAACAATCTAAGGTACAAAGGATGGTTTTCAGCCTGATGAAGAACACTTCCCCCCCATATACACTAAGTGTTGGCACTGATTTTCTAGTGTGGAGAGGCTGGGGAGTGACAATAGAACTTATTCTATTATGTATGACATAAACTTATATAAAGCAATGATTACAATATATGTGAATATTAATATATAGGAATATATAGGAAAAATCAGAAAAAATGGTAACTGGAAAGTATACTATTATAACAGAATAGAATAGTATGCTATTGGCATATAAAAAAATAGGCCAATAGAAGTCAAATTTAAGGAGTCAAAAATTAAGGAGTCAAAAGTCATCTTCAACGTAAGTTTTTGATAAAGATGGCTTTAGAGCAATTAAGAAAAAAACAATATATTGCATTAATGGAGTTAGGATATGAGAAAACAAAGACTAACACTCCCATAGAAAAATAACTAAGACCAATTCATTCGGCCAATAAGCATGGACGTCCAAGACCTCAATATAGGCAGAAGATTGAATTAAACTGTTATGTTTTTCATATCATAATTAAACTATTATGTCAAAAAAAACCACCTCAAGTGATTGACAACAGTCAATACTCTCAGGAGGTAAGCCTGATGTGAACATATATGACGTCTCAGCAGGATTTCATGTGAGTAGGTAGCTCATTTGGAATTTGATCATTCTGAAGATACAATTTTGCTTTAGTCCTGAATGCTACACTTAAGAGCCCCTGGGGATTCTAAAACATAGAGATAGCAAACTTAGTAACCTTCACGCCCTGAAAAATTCTCATAATGACTTTTTTTTCTTAGTGAGAAATAAATTGGTTCTAAATTTTAAATTGAGACCACTTTCCTATATGATAACTAATTGCTTAATTATCTTTATAGTTAAGAGATGACAACCATACACTTTTACCACACCAAACCAATTCTCAGACATTTCCTAAGGGGAAATGTTATTCAGATGTAGAGATGGATGTATGCACCACCACAATCTAATATTCATATGCATTTGTAAATAACATTAATATCCAATAAATTCTAAGGCAAAACAGCCATGGTACATCAATATAATGGAAAGACATGGTGAAAATAAGCCAGGTTCAAAGCACTATATATGATATAACCTATTCATTGAAATATAAAGAAATATATACATAGAACAATATTAACTATGGTCACCAAAATTATTTCAAGTTATTTTATTATCTTCTACCTCTTATACTACTATTTTCATTATTAGTTTCATTCTTTACAATGATAAAAATTGACTTGTTTTAAATACTTATGACAATAAACTATGTAACTTTCGCCTTACATATTGGAAATTCAGTCATTATACACTAATCATTTTGCTTTAGGCCTAAAGGTTGAAATTAAATAGCCTCTCAAGTTTCTTGTGCTTAGAGAACTAAACACGGTAACCAGCACTCTTTTTTAAAAAAATGCCTTAATAAGACTGATTTCTATCTGAATGAGTAATAAGTTACATGAATATAAAATGTTGGACTCACTAGTAGAGTACTAGAAATAAAATGAAAAGAACATGACTCATACAACATAAAGGATGTTTTCTTAGAATTGTAAAATCCTTTTTCTTGGGCCTTCCTGATGGCGCAGTAGGTTAGGCAACACACTGTGAAGCAAACCTTAGCCACTGCAGCACAAGTTCGATTCCTGCCACTGGCTGGGGAGGGGACCCACATGGTGCAGCAGACCTCTCCTGCCTCACCCACTGCTGCCCTCGGCAGTGTGTTTCAGTCAGTCTGCCTGTTCTGCTCCCCACTCTGTCTCTGGCCCTCTCACCCCCCATAACTCTGGCCTGTACCCCAGCTCTTGTATGCATAAACAAATCTTCTAAAAAAAAAAAAAAGAATTGTATAATTCTTTTTCTTAAGAATGGGTATTGTCAAAACAAGGTAAGTATATTAATAAAGGCATATATTGCTTCCCCAATATTAAAACAAACTGACTAGTAGACTAGTATTCACAGAATGAATTAAGATCACAATAGAGATGAAGACTGAAATCATGAAATAAATGGGCTATCTCTTCTAAAGAATTCCCAGGTAAGAAGAAACTCCATATTGGACTTGTGAAATATCTACCTCTGGAATTAGGTATAGTCAAAGCAATTGAAATCGAATACTAAATTGCTAAATGTGAATTCCTGATTTATAGTTTCACAAATGCCTCAAAAATCGAAGATAGGGAGGCTTGGAGACACAACTTTCCATTTCTAGGGTCACCATTATAGAACACGATTACTCTGCTATCTCATACCATGCAATGTAGTGTCAATATAAAAAATAAAACAGAAATATAGGAAATCATATTCAACCCAGTAAAGTGTTCCTTTTGCTATAAACAACTGCTGAAGGTGACTGAGACAAATGATAGGAAATTCTGATATTATGAATGAAAATAAAGTCAGTTCACATCCTCCCTTAATAAGAAACAGCTATGAATCAGAAGAGAGATGACCTCTAAAGATTTGAGAAGAGGCAGAGAATGGTCTCTTGTTGGGAAATACAGTCTATCAAATTAGCTATTTGCCATACCTATGACACACCTGTCATTAAACAACATCAACCTGTCAAAGTGCTTAATTACCTTAAATTACTTCTTTATGAATTGAGTTAATAAAAATGATCTGAATGTAAAATACTGACTTCTCTTCAAAGTCATTCCAATGTAGAACATAGTACCTCAGCAACATAACTTGAGTTAGCAATGGTTGTTTCTTTTCTTTATGTTTCCATATTAAAAGAATGAATAAAGAAGTAAAGCTATTTTATTAAGAAACTACTTGTTATTCAATTAACTTTCTATATTGTGGTAATATTCAGTCTCCATAACATTTTTAAAAGCGTCTTTCAGTAAGTATGCGGTGCTATATATTCTTTCACAAGGCAGAAAATTCTTTAACATAATGTCTTCAAGGCATAAAACAATCACTTTTTTGCCATTTTAATACAGGCATTTATCACATTTGGTTCAAGAGAACAGCAGTATGCAACTTTTTTATAATGGTGAGCAACATTATAAATATGATATGTATAAATGTGACAATTTTACTTCTACAATTCTATATTGAACCAGGTGTTTATCAAATTCCCCAGTCCCACAATTTTTTCCAGCCTAGGCAAATCCAACAGATGCATTAAGGGTAGGGAGGGGACAGGGTGTAGCAGGATTCAAGGCAACAGCATAAAAGGCAGGATTGATAATGAAAGTTGTATATAGAGACAATTGTTATCTTTAACCTTCAAGCTTTTTGTTTTCTGAGCATTTGAGAATTCTGATTTGTCTAAATCGACAGATTTTCAGTTCCTTCCACATATTTGTCATAAATAGCCTTTATAGCTAACAACTATAAAGTTGACTAGTGTCAAAGAATAGTCATGTTCTATTGAAAAAATTTAAATTCTGACCTATGATTGCCCTTTAATGTCTGAATACAAAATTAGAGTAGCTTTGATTACTGATAACACAAGTGTCTGATATTATTTTGTGGTTTCACATGTGGATAAAAAATGATCCTTCAGCCATATTTCCCAGTCATTCATGTTAAGTACAATAGGGTAGTCTATCATCTCATCAGTTTTGGCATTTTTCTTTTCTTTTTTTTTTTAAAGATGTCTTTTATTTATGCATACAAGGACTGGGGTACAGGCCAGAGGTGTATTAGAAGAAAGGACTTACTAGAGACAGAGTGGGGAACAGAACAGGTGGATAGATTGAAATACATTGCTGAGGGGAGCAGCAAGTGAGACAAGAGAGGTCTGCTGCACCATGTGAGTCACCTTGCTGGCCAGGGATTGAACTCATGCTGTAGTGGCTGCAGGTAGCTTCATAGTGCTGCGACTTACTTAACCCCTTGAGTCACCAGGGAGGCCCCATCTTTCATTTTCTTATTAAAGCACCTTATTTGAAGCACATATTTAGGCACAAATGTACAGTCAATCCAATTTAGCTTTCACAAGTCAAGCACTTTGTCATATATATTAATGTGTGTATATTTATATATATTTGTATAAAATATACATATATGTCATTGACATGCCCCTTTATGATCCCCTCAGTCATCAGCATTTACTTAACAACAAAGATAGGCCCTGAGGCACTAAAATAATAAGTGCTTTGTTGTATATTAAATAATATAAATGGTATTTTATTTTTGGTACTTTTGAAACATGAAATAGAAATCATGTAGGTTGTTGACATTTCTTCAATAATACTCTCATTTTTATGTGCTTGGAATTCTTCAAGTATATACATTCTGATGAAGTAAATGCTTTCATTACACATGGTCATTCTCTGGGGATGGGGAGAATTAGTTGTTTGGAAAGGACCCAGAGATTCTGAAAGGGTAAAAGGTAAGAAATGAGGTTGGGGGTCTCTTTCTCTCTTCCCATTACACCACCCCATCAAAAGGCAATGATCAAAAGATAGGTAAGTTCTTTTTCCTCAGTTTCATGTTGTGCTTTGTGTTTATACCAAGATACCAAAAGCTGGAAAGTCCCAGCATGAAGCTGATGATAGTATATAAACTATAATAATAATTACATTAACAACTTCATGTGCATAATTATATTTTCCATCTAACTGAGCATAATACTAAAACCTTAGTCCATTTTAAATGATACTGCTTCTTGTAGTCATCTAAATAAACTATGTATGAAAAGATAAACTATATTAATCTGCTTCATATACCCTCAAGTTCAACTTAACTTCAGTCATCGAAATCTGAAAATGAACATTTGAACATTACAATTGGACGTTTCCACTAGTTTTCTGATAGAATACTGACAAAACAAAGTCAAAGAGAGTATTAGAATTAGGAAGCGTAACAAATTATAAAATGCATATTTTGAATCAGGTGTAGACTTGCTGCATTGTATAATATTGAGGAATCCTGAAATCCATGCAAAACCACCCTTGTTCATCGTTTTAAAAATGCTTACAAGAGAAATACCATAAAACCTTGAACCTATTCTCCCATCCACAAAAATTCTGTATGTAGTGTCCATTTGAAATATTATAATAAAGCCTTCTTAATTTCTATTTATTTAGACTAGTTTTGGGCTCATGACAAATTACAGCCCTTTTCTATTTCTCATTTTTATTTAAGAAATATACTGGACATTTACTGTGCACTAGAAATTGAAAGCACATAAAATGAAATCCTTCCTTAAGGATTTCAAAGTCTAGTTGGAGAAACAGGGGTAAATAAAAATTAGAAACCCAGTAAGATGAAATGCTAGAGGATGTGCATGAGGTATGGGCAGTGATACAGAACTAACTTGAGAAGTTCAGAAATTGCTTAGCAGAGAAGACATGTTAACTCAAACTTGAAGGCTAAGAACAAATCAACAGGAAGGAACACTGCAAAAGAACACAGAATAAGAGGTTCCAATAACAGTCTGGGCAAGAGACCACACAAGCTTGAAGTAGTGCTGACAACATTGGAAACAGAGCAGGAAGAACCAATTTCACATATGTTGGTGATAGAGTCAGCATGTCTTAATAAAAAATTGGATGGGGCTAGGGGGAGGCATGTGGAAAAGGAAGGAGTTAAATCATTCCAAGGTTATTATTTTGGACACATAGTTAGATTGTGATAGCAGCATCCTATTGAAAAAAATATAAATTCTATATCCATCCTAAAGTATGGAAAAGGAGATAAGTTGGGTAAGTATTATGTTTGGGGTCTATGGGATACCCAAGTAGATATGTTTAGAAGATAATGATTTGTGAACTGGTGCTGAAAGGCAGTGCGTTTTTTTCCTGGACTTTACCCTAATTTTCCAAAAGTGAAAATGACTGACAAACACTAGCCCTCTCATAAAAACTCAACAAGATCAAAAGATCAAAGATAAACCCAAGGGACCGCGGGGGTAGGCGGAGGGAGGGAAGGCAAAGATGGTGATGAAGGCATAAAGAGCACAAGGGACTGAGGTGATGGTGCACGGGTGAAATGGTGGTGGGAACCCCCTGGGAACTACAAATGATGTCAAATACAATTAAATCTAATTTAAAAAAAGAAAGTTAAAAAAGCAAACAAACAAAAAACACTAGCCCTCTCCATGTCTGAGTCCCTGTACAATGTGGTGATACTGCCATCAGACCAGAAGAGTTATTGAGGAATCCCCTCAAAAATCCTGTTTTCCTGTATAGCTTTGGGCCTGGCAAAAATCTTTTCTGCACTGGTGATAGCATGGGAGAAGAAGAGCATCAGAGAGCAACAATGGGCAGGTAGAGTGTGCCAGAAACTTCTTGTTCATCTCAACATTTCTCAGATGTATATATAAAGCTATGTTGAATCCTTGAAAATCCTATGTAAGCCAAACTTTTTCGCTAAGGACCCAAAAAGGGAAGGAAGAAAATATATTAACCACTCTAACAAAGGCCAACTCGAGTAGAAGAAGCATAAAGAAAATGTGTGAGTCCTACACAACCAAGCTATCTAAATGATATCATGGACTTTAGAATTTTGGATAATGCTAGAGAAAAAATGTGTAATAATTCAGGTATTTTCCTTATTCTGGAGTTCTTTTTAGCCTAATAATGTATTGTCTTGCTTTTACTATAAGGTTGATGATTAGGAAAACAGTTCAGGCACTATCCCTATTTTCTACAGTTCTATCCCCTACCTGCTTGCCAAAAGCAGTGCTGGCTGTGAACCAACATGTGATCTGCTTAATTCTTTTTCTACTAGATAGCTTAGTGTTACTTGCAGTTCTTTTTTACTGACACATTATCCTACCAGTCCAGACAAAAAGAGAGTGACGAAGAAATTCCAGAATATAAATCTACTAAACAAAAGCTTAAACACTTTGACCTGAATTTGACAGCTAACTTAACAGTTAGGTTTTTGTGTTCTTTGGTCTTTTTCCAGACATCCACAGAATTGGTATAGAATTTCTGTCAAAAAGTCTAAATAAATTTTGAGACTTTTGTCTCTACATCTGATTCACAGAGAATAAAGTAATATATAAGTAAATGTCATAAATTTTAACCTCATTTAAGGGCTTTACTGTTAATAACATTTTAAACTACAAAGAATAATAGCAAAGCAAGCAAGGCTTTCATTATCAGCAAGGAGATTATCACTATTACTTTAGAGAAATCATAGTCTTTTTATACTATAGCTTTTTCCCAACTATCCAGATTTTTTTTTCTACTAGATCACATGTTGGATTAATGCAATAACATACAGCAGCAGTTATTAACTGGCAAAATTGCCACACGTCTGTTTGAAGATAGTCAACATCCTAAATGATCAGAGGATGATATAGGAAGGAATGTAGCAGTGTTGACTAGGAAAATAATAAAATACAACAAAGAAGACTCAAGAACAGAAAATACAGAACAACTTCTAGCTAAATACTAAATGTCCAGAATGTTGTCAAATATATACTTATACTATTCAACAATTCTTTTGTTTCCATCTGACCTCTAAAAATCTAGATTTGACTGTTAAATTTTTAACAAAGACAGTATTTTAAAGATGTTCCTTCCAAGGATTTCGGCTAACCTGTTAAACACAAACCAGGTAAGTTTTCCTTATAGTTGTAAAAATGGGCCTTTTCTAGACATTTTTAAGTAGTGAAACATTTTTGTTGCTTTCATTCTATCAATTTTAAATGAAAAGGTTTTTTAAATATAGAATCATTTTTCCTGATTTCTCAGTATACTGAATACAGTATACTGAATTTAATCTAAATCTGGTATTACTTAATGTCACTTCTGAAGATGACAATTTTATTTTTTTTAAGATTTATTTATTTATGCATACAAGAGCTGGGGTACAGGCCAGAGGCATGGGAAGTGAGAGGATTCACCAGAGTGGAGAGCAGAACAGGAAGATCAACTGAAATACTGCTGAGGGGAGCATCAGGCAAAACAGGAAAGGTCTGCTGTGCCATGTGGGTCCCCTCCCTGGCCAGGGATTGAACTCATGCTCCTGTGCCAGGAATGCTTCACAGTGCAGCGCTCAACCCACTACGCCACCAGGGAGGCCCTGAAGATGACAATTTTAAATGTTGACATTGGCAGTCATCATATTCTAGGGCCTTAGCTATTATGCTTACCTTATGTGTAGTATTACTGTTCTCATACTTATCTGAATGTTGGATAACCTTTCCTTTTCTTGTCAGTGTGATTACTTGTATTCTAATTTAAAATTTCTAATCATTAGCTTACTTAAATTGGATACAAAGAACAATAAAGATAAAGATTCAAGGTAGGACCTGGAAGCCACACCCACCAATAAGCTACAATTTTCTTCTTGTGACCCTTTTGGTTACTCTAGGGGCTGCTTATTTCTTAGTTCTCTGGATCATTTTAGATAGATGACACCTATAGTCAAAAAGCAGCCAAGTCTGGAAAAGTATCATGTTATGATGTGCTTTTGGTTCAATAAACTTAAGCAGTATTTTAACCACTGATTTTTATTTTACCTATACATAATTGGTTATTGGTTTCAGAATCCATTTTTTTCTAACTCACTTGAATCCCCTGTCAACAGAAACAACCATCAAATATACTGCACACAGACCATAGATTAAGAACATGAACATCACCTGTTTATTTTCAGAATATATGATGTCTTGATATGTAAATGTGTATTAAATAGATTCTCTGTGCAATTAACTGTGTTTGAACAAAAACTACTTCTAAAGTAAAACCTAGAAAAGCAACTTGACCCATGTATCTGAGGAGAGAAAAAGATACAAATATCATAATAAGAAATGTACAAGTCTTAAGGATGTACAACAAAGTATAAGAAAATTTTATGCAAGTTTATAATGATTTTAAAAAACCACGTTATATTAATGCTAACACACACACACACACACACATAAAACAAAACTGAATGGACCTTGACATGAGTTTGAATCTATCCCTTTACTTCCCAAGAACATGCCAGTCCCAGTCACACCAAAACTTGTCCTGTCCAGGACAAGTTGATGAATGGATAATGTCCATTCATCATTATCTCTTTGTAATTAGCTCATTGTCAGTTTCCAGATTCTGGGTGTTACTGATGTTGCTTTCCCACATCCCCTCTGAATGACAGCACCCACAACAATAAAGTCTTTGTGATGGCTCTGGCAATAAGCCGGAGACTCAGGTTCCAGTTTTGGATCTACTATGTATCAGCTGACAATCTTGGTTAAATTATTTCTTGAAATCCTAGTTCTTTATTTGAAAACTGGAAAAATAAATCATACCCAACAATGTTTTCACTGTCTATTTCAAATGAAAGTATTTCAAATGCAATACTTTTTCAGGTATATGGCTTCAGATGGAGCTCACAGTAACAGCCAAATGATGGAGCTGAGATTCAGAATGGTTTAGTCTAATCTACTGTCCATGCTCAGGACCAGCCTCCTACATTGCTTCATGCATTTGTATATCCTAAAGTTTCTTTTCAAAAGGTACAATACAGCTTGCCCCTGCTTATTTCTAGTGCTTTTCTGGCTAAACAAAGCCAATGTCCATTAGAATACTAAATTCCAAGGTCCTGTTATCCTGCTGAAAACTTAAGTCTTTGTATTCTATTCCAGTGAAAAGCAAAAATATTAACATAAACAACAGATGGGTAAGGGCAGAACCTGTAGAGTTCTCTTTCTTAGGTTCCCTAAGATGACACATATTTAAACTCTCTCCAAGTATGTTCTCTCAAATATAAGATACCTACATAAACTAGATGCATTTGTAAATTCTTGGCATGTTTTGCATTTACTGGCAATCACACACATGTTTGGTTCATAGATTATAACCTCCACTTTACTTATGAACTGTCGTTTTCAATAAAATCAAGAGATTTATTAAAATCCAAATAGATAACACGAGCCATTTGACTACTGTTCTATTAAGAAAACAATATAGAATTCAGAGTTTGCAAATTCTTCACAGGTCAACTGTTTCCTCTTTCTAGGTATGGAATACATGAGAGCCATTTAAATCAAGGGACATTACAGTCATATGCAGTCCTTGGTTACAAATATTTCAGCATTTATGTGATTACAGTATAAAAGTCACTATTAACCATGAGCCTAGATAACTTTTCTTCCTCACTCTTAAATTAACCCTCTACAGACAAGCAGAAACGTCCAAATGAAAAAGAACAGTTTCTTTCATGGAATAATTAGAGAGTAGTGTTCTTTCACTACCATAAAACATACTCATTCAGGTTAAAATAAGGTGAGAAGAAACCAATTAGCTTTTAGCACTTTTAACACTTAAAGTAATTAGAATGTGAGATCACTTCAAAATGGAGTGAAGTAGGATGACTATGGTAATGAATATTGAGGCCTCACATAAATACCCATATGCAATATAAAGTACTCTCTGGGGATTCATTTTATGTTACTCTGCATGTAAATATTATTAAAAGTGAATCCTAAGTGTTAAACTTCAGAAGGCCTTTAGTAAAATAATCACTTTCCATCTGCATCACTTTGTTCATGTATTTGACCTTAGATTTAATTTAGAAATTGGTTCTGTACAAATCTTGATTTAGTAAATCACAATATTTTAATTAGTTTATGGATGTTGGAAATATAATCTAAAGGTGAAACTCAGATACTGAAAATGGCTTAGAGAACCAACATGTATTGGTAAACATTCACATCTAGATCTCTCCCAAGATATAAGATGCTGCTACTATGAACTTATAATCAGAAATTTGATTCATGTTTTAAGTACCTTACATAGTTTAAGAAGCTGGACAAGGTTAGTGCTTCTGTGGCACTTGCAGAATGCAAAGATACAAAGGCTTAAAAACAAAATATTATGACAGGGTAGAGTGATCACTCTGGGAAGTGATTATAGGAAAAGTGGAGAAAGCAGAATTATTATGTACCAAGGTGAGATAAAGGGACTTTCACAATTAATCATGAAAAACAGAGAGCAGAACATGGGTGGGTGGTAGCAATGGAGAGAATTAGGAGGAGTAAGACTTGGCAGAAGCCCAAAACTGCCTGATAACAAAACACAAGGTGTGAAAATGAGAGGAATGAATCATACCTGACTCCAAGGTATCAAGGGCTTGGTGTATAAGCAAGTGATGATGCCTTTAACAGAGGAGATGGGAAAAAAGATTTAGTGAGCTTTGATGGATCACATAGGTAAAGAATTAAAGGCCTGTGTTTAGAAGACAGACCACATCAGCATTACAAGAAGCAGTAATAGCTACAGGTTTGTAAGCAGAAAGTTGCACTGAGAAGTAAAACGCAGACAGAAGCAAGGCCAAACACCACAAATACCCACTCTCAGGACATGCAAAGGGAGTTACAAAAACATCTTAAGTAATAAGAGTTAGAGGGACGGAAAAAGACTGAAGAGAGATAAATAAACCACGATAAGATGATCAAAGGCAAACACAACTTATTTAGATGTGGAAGGAACTGAGTGTTATTAAAAAGCCACTGGTATATATTGACCATGGACAACACAGATCAGGTGAGGAATAAAAGTGAAATCCATTCTGGGGGTCCAGAAAAGGAGAGAAACAAGAAAATAGCGACATTTGATGGGAAACTAGTTAAAGAAGGGGGTAAAAGCAGGAAATTAAAAATGGTAGCAACAAATTGCTAGATCTAAAACAAGTCATAGAGAAGTAATAGTAACAATTATTATAATAGTAACAAGGTGACAATAGTAAAAATAATATGCTGCTAATTTGAAAGTTACACTGTGTGGTGATAGCTGGTAACTAGACTTATTGTTTTGATCATTAAGCAATGTCCACACACATTGAACCATATTTTGTACATCTGAAATTAATAATAGTTTTCTGTGTCAATTATACTTCCAAAATAATGAATGGTAACAACCTATGACAGCAGGATGGAGACAAGCAACTCACAAACTGATGCTGGAAAACGAAGGGGAATGATCATAAATGCAAGCTATAGGTATAAAATTCAAAGCAAGAGAACTACGAGAGGGAGCTCAAGATCATGTTGTTATTTTTTTATTCCCTCTGCTGCAGAAAACAGATTAAAAGACAGGGTAGCTGTGTGGAGGTTCCTCAAACGACTAAAAATGGAGCTACCATGACCCAGCAATTCTACTCCTAGGGATCTACTCAAAGGACACAAAAACACTAATTCAAAAGAGTACCTTGGAGCCTTCCTGGTGGCGCAGTGGGTTAAGCAATGCACTATGAAGCAAACTGCAGCCACTGAAGCACGAGTTCAATCCCTGCCACTGGCCAGGGAGTGGACCACATGGCGTGGTAGAACTCTCCTGCCCAGCCTGTTGCTGCCCTCAGCAGTTTGTTTCAGTCAGTCTGCCTGTTCTGCTCTCCACTCTTGTCTGTTGAATCCTCTCACCTCCCTGGACTCTGGCCTGTACCCCAGCTCTTGTATGCATAAATAAATAAATCTTAAAAAAAAAAAAACAAAAGAATACCTGTACCCCTATGTTTACTGCAGCACTATTTATAATTGATAAGACCTAGCAACAACCCACATGCCTATAAACAGATGACTGGATCAAGAAGATGTGCTACATATATACAATGGAATACTATTTAGCAATCAAAAAAGATAAACTAGAGTCATTTGTAGAAACATGGATGGAGCTATGGAGCTAGAAGGTATTATGCTCAGTGAAATAAGTCAGAAGGCAAGAGAAAAATATCAGATGGCTTCACTCTTAGGAGGAATGTAAAGG
This sequence comes from Galemys pyrenaicus, assembly GCA_019455555.1. Lineage (NCBI taxonomy): Eukaryota > Metazoa > Chordata > Mammalia > Eulipotyphla > Talpidae > Galemys > Galemys pyrenaicus. Next base: position 4,914,627 of record JAGFMF010011393.1, read on the forward strand.
AACAACAGCTACAAAATAAATAAATAAATAAAGAGAGAGAGAGATCAAGGAAATGAACAATTACAACCAAAACCAAACAAAAAACACAACAAGAACAAAAGGACAAAGGCAAACCAAAGGAATCATTGGGAGGGGGCAGTGGGGACGACAGGGTAGAGACCGGGATGAGGGCAGAAAGAACACAAGGGTCTGAGGTGATGGTGCACAGGTGAAATGGTGGTGGGAACTCCCTGGGGTCTACAAATGATGTCAAACATAATTAAATAAATCTTAATAATAATAAAAAAAAGAAACTCTAAAATTTAAACATAAATAAATAAAAGGAAAGGGACAATTCTTATATGAGACTATGATAGCTTGTATTAGGAAAACTCGTTTACTGTAAAAAGAGGTAAGGAGGGATGGAAAACAAAACTAAAGACAGCTGGGATCAGTGAGGCCAAAGATCAAATAAGGGAGAAATAATAAGATAAGCTGATTTTATTTCTACTGCTTTTACACCTCAAATTTTTTCGTATTTGCCAGTTCACAAATTAAGGCATCTAGTCAAACAGTAAGTGATGGTTAATAGTTTTTTCAGAGGGATAAAGGTTACAAATATTGAAGTCCAGTATCATTAAGCAAAAAGGACTTGAAGACCCCTAATCACAGAGAAAGAAAAAAGCAGCATAGTAAAGGGAATTCAAAACTCTTATGTATTATTGCCTTTCAGACATTTGCTAAATCCTAAATATTTAGTGAGGACAAGAATGGGAAAGTGAACAGAAGAATGTTGAGAAAAGAATAAGAAATTAAGGAGCATTTGACAATCACATTAGGAAAATAAAACTAGGAGTTCAGTGTCTTCCAAGAAATAAGTTACTATAAATACCTGTATCATTAAAGGATACCCCAGAAAAATTACCCTAGGAGTAAAAGAAAACTGAAGAGAGAACACTATTCTCAATCCCTGACTAGAATAAGGTGGTCTACTTTTACTCTACCCTTATCAATTCAAAGAAAAGTAAATCCTCTCTAACATAGTAATCTCTGCATTAATCAACCAAAAAGTCCTAAGCATATGAAAATCAGATGATGAAATACCAAAAGAAAAAATAAAAAACAATTTAAAAACCTACAAGGAATTCAGATAGTTGGTGTTATCAAAAACAGACTTTAAAATAATGTGGTACTTGCGAAAGGATTGGTGACTTAAAGGTGGTCATAAGGAAAATATTCAGAATAAGATACAAAAAAAGAAACTTATGGAAGGGCCTGCCTGGTGGTGCAGTGGGTTATGCAATGCACTATGAAGCAAACCTCAGCCACTGCAGCACGAGTTCGATCCCTGCTACCAGCCAGGGAGGGGACCCACATGGCATGGCGGACCTCTCCTGCTGTGCCCGCTGCTCCCCTCAGCAGTGTACTTCCATTGATCTGCCTGTTCGGCTCCCTGCTCTCTGTGGTGAATCCTCTCACCCCCCCCCACACACCTTTGACCTGTACCCCAGTGCTTGTATGCATAAATAAATAAATCTTTAAAAAAAATAAAGAAACGTATGGAAAACACAAAAATCCACGAGATATACATGATGCGTTTGAAAAAAAAATGTGTTTTTAACTGGAATTTCTAAAAGAAGAGATGTAAAACCAGTCAGAAGCAATATTTGAAGAGGAGCTAGCTGAGATTATTTCAAGGACAGAAAGACTTCAAAGCAACATCTTATACTATGACAGGGAAATAAAATTTGAAAAATAAGTACTCAGTTACATAATATTAATGTTACTGAAAATAAGGTTAAAGTCCTCACATAGCTAAAAGATACACTACTTTGAAATAAACAAAAGTCCTCTGCCTTTACATGTGAAATGATTTTCTTAAAGAAAATTCTGCAGCAAGTACTCTCCATATTTAATGCTATATATTCAACACAAAAATATAATATCTAACAATACAATAGTCAAAAATATATATTATATGGGTTGGAGTCCCCTTCCTTAAAAGAAAGTATGATAATTTATCTAGGAAACTACAAATAATCTATATATAAAATCATGGGATTAATAAATTAACACATCATTGGACCCGCTGTCAATATACAAAAATAAAAGTGTTCTATTTTATCTTTCATGTTTAGGCATTTTCTATATACTAGTAAAGAAGCAAAATGGGACAAATTTAAAAATTTAACATTTCTAACAGGATCAAAAATAAATAATTAGAAAATGATATGCAGAAAATGATACACAGAAAACTTCAAAATCTCACTGAAACTAACTAAATAAAAAGAAAAATATACTTGCTTGTGTATTAGAAACTTCAAGATTATAAAATTCAGTTCTAACTACTCTATAGATGCACTGTAATCCCACTCAATTTCTCAGATTTTTTTTTGGAGGGGGGGTATATTCTAAAATTTCTACAGCAAAATGAAGAATTCAACAATGAACAACAAAACTGAAAGGCATTCACTGCCAAAAAGAGATTTACTTATAAGGATAGACTAACAAAAGCATTGGAACAAGAATAGAAAACAGATCCATGAAACAGAGTGCAGCCTAGAAATGCATACTTAGTAAGTGTTCCCTTGAGTTATGAGGACACTGTTGTGCAGCATAGAATGGGTGATCATCTCAAAAATTAATATTCATGTGAAAATTATGATGGACCATAACCTCATATCATACACATAAATCAAAACCAGAATCTGAAAACCTCAACATGAAAGATAAAACAGGACTTTTAGAAGCAAAGAAAGAACATCTTGATAGAGTAAGCAAGAATTTCTTCAACGAAATCAATTTCTAACTGTAAAACAAATAAGTGAGCTGCATTAAAATTAAGGATTTCTGTTTGTCAAAACATCATTATCAGGATGAAAAAGTAAGCCACTGAAGATTTTCACAATGCATGTATCTGACAAAGAATTCATATGCAGCATAAACATGTTTACAAATCAAATTTAAAAAGACAGAAATCCTAGATTGAAAAGAGAGAAAAAAATAATAATCCTGGGCCCTATGACAGAATTGAGAATATAGCTCATCTAAAACTAGAGAACAAGTATAAAGGTGAGAATAATATAGACAGTAGCTAATCAAAGGCTTGCAAGGGAATTAATTATTCATTATTCAACCCAACAATTATAATTTAACATGGATTTTAAAAATTGGTGAGAGATAAAGATATGGGAAAGGAGACTCCAAGTTGAGAAATAATCATGTACAAAATGGGGAAGGAATAAACTACCATGGAATCCAGACATTGTAATTCAGTAATACCAGATTGTGAGTCCTATGGAATGAGATGGAAGGAGATAAAGTACTGAAGTAGGGATGCAAGAGGAGCTTCTTTCATCATAAAGTCACATATATGCCAGGCTTACTGAGTTGGATTCTGTCTGGTAGAAAACAATGAATCAAATACAATAGTATCTGCCCAAATGGAATACCATAAGAATTCAGATGATTTGCTTACGGCCAGCATGGGGGATGGTCTATCCAGATACTACTTACTGATGGTTAAATGCCCTGGCTCTGTCTGAGCTCAACTCCTCGACTCAAATAGCAGCCCAGCCATTTCCTATGTCTAAATCCTAGGATAAATTATTTAACCTCTTTGTCCTTCAACTCTGGAAGTGGGTAATAGAGACTGTTGTGACTATAAATGTGTTAGTACCTATAAACAACTTAGAACACTGGCTAGATATAGCACTTGATACAATGATAGATAACTTTGATGTCACTAAAAAATTTAGTTCTTTAAGTAGAAAATCAACATGATATAAAAAAAAATCTTGGAATGGAAGTGGAGACATGGAACTATTATATGTCTGTCTCAATACTATCTGATAGTTACCCCTAAACAGCTGGGTGACTAGACTTTTGGACATTGTCAATTTCCTTCTCTCTGACCATTTTTAAAAAGGTTACCTAACCAAAAATCTCAGATTATTTATTTTTCTTCAATAACTGCTCTAGAATTCCAGCAGGCATGAATATAACTAGTGTGACTCAGACACTGATTTTTTTTTTTTCATGATTATTAGATTTTCCAGTTCACATATTGGATTGGTATTTAGCCAAATGGCAATGCATTTTCCCTTATATTTCTTTACTTTTTGAAGATGTTTGTTTGAATCCATGCGAAGGGGATCAAAATATGATTATTAATAGGAAATTAATATTTCCCAAGGCAAAGCTTGGTTTGTGAAAGAAAAAGTACATTTGCATTTTCTGCCTTGAAAGACTCTAAAGTCAACTGATTACTGAGTGCTTAATGATTATGCAAAAACATTTGTGAGGGTTTCTTTGTTTATAATGAAATATTACCCCAAGACTCTCATCCTACCAGTACGGCTTTATCAAAGGATGGGGGAGGAGCAAGGGATGAGTGGAGGTAGCAGAGATCTGTCATACCTACAGGAGGGTCTACCCCAATAAGAAGGAAGTTATGTCAGATATTATTCACAATCTCCAGCACATAAGGTAATAAAAAGCATACTGCCTTTTTGTCATTGTTATTGTTTTCAAATTCCCTGGAGACAATGAATTTCCTTATTACCTGCAGCCAGGATAGGTAGCATGCACCACCCCATTTTGTATGTTACAGCCTATCAGTACACAGGAAATCAGTTATTTTATTATGGGAAAAACCCCTAGTGAAAATAGCAGGAGGAAAATTTTTAAACATATTCTTAAGTATGAGCGCAAGCATATTAGATATGAACATTCTATTTTAGAGATCTGTAGAAGGTATTGAAATGCATGCACACACACTTGTATGCACATGTACCTCTATCCAGCTACTTTTCTAATTTTAGTGTCTTAATGACTGAACTTTTTCTACACATTCTCTATAAGGAATATATTTATTCTGATAAGAAAAATTAAAAATTTAACATACACATTTGTGGGCTACCCATGTGGCCTAGGGGTTAAGTTTTAGCGCTATCACTGCTACGGGCTGAGTTGAAGCCCCATCTAGGGAGTTAACCTACATATGGTGCAGTAGACCTCTGTTTTGACTGCTGCTCCCCTTAGCAGTGTATTTCAGTGGACCCACCTGTTCTGCTCCCCACTCTCTCTCTGGTGAATTTAACAAGTCATTGCTAACAAGTTATCCAACCTCTCTCCAGCACCTCTGGCCTGCACCCCTGGTTTGTCTATGCAAAAAGAAAAACTGCAAAAACAAAACAAAACACATCTGTTAGGTTAGTAAGATGATTTTGTCAGAATTAAGAAGATATTTTATCTATATCAATATGTTTTAACTTTGAAATTTCAAATACTTGATACCTAAAAAGTAAAAGGTGGTAGTGGTGACGGGGCGGGGTAGAAATCCAGACCCTTTGCAATACATGGGTCACACAGATGGTGTTCTCATACTTGTAGCATTCTCTCTCTGTCTCTGTATTTGTGTGTAAATCTCCAATGAACCTTTTGACTCATCCCATAAGTATTAGACTATAAACCACATGAAGAGTTTCTTTATCCACTTGTATGACCTAACAGAGAGCCTTGCACATAGCAGAGGTTCAACAAGTTGACATAGAATTAAAGTTCATGTATATAGTTGAAACTTTTTTTACAGAAACAAATTTTAAGATGAGATAATTAAACATATTAAAAAATAGCTTTGAGACCCAAAAAGAACCTTTATTAACATACAGAATTAAGGAGTATATTGTTCTATTCTGGACATTAATTGAAGGTATATTTTCATTTAAAAAGGATGTTTCCATTTTCTTTCACACTGATATTTAGTCAGTTCTGGGATATTGTTAGCCTATTGATGAACACGATACGAACATGTGTTAAAATCACTTGACATTTTTCTTGCTTTTTAACTAACCAAAACAAATATTAATATGCCTCAGAAAAGGTTTGATGACATCAATGACTTACTCAAAAGCATGTCATGAGTTTATCATCATCTACAAAGATAAAACTTGAATGAAAGACTTCCACATTTGACCTTAATATGCTTTCAAAAAGCCCTACATTCTTTTCTTTTTTAAAGATTTATTTAAAGATTTACTTATTTTGCATACAAGAACTGGGGTACAGGCCAAAGTTATGGGGGGTGAAGATCCACCAGAGACAGAGTAGGGAAGCAGAATAGGCATATTGAATGAAATACACTGCTTAGGGGAGCAGCAGGCGAGGCAGGAGAGGTCTGCTGTGCCATGTAGGTCATCTCCCTGGCCAGCTATTGAACTTGTGCTGCAGTGGCTGTGGATGCTTCATAGTGCGGTGCTTAACCCCTTGCACCACCAGGGAGGCCCCCTGCCTTCCTTTTTATTTTACCCCATCTACTACCCTCACCCTCCTGAAAATGCATGTTTGCTACCATACATCATTTTTGGGGGTTGTTGTTTAGAGAAAGAAAAAGTTTATTAAGGAGAAAAGGAGCAAAAATAAAGTGGGACTCCCAGGCCAGTGGAACCAGGCCAGGGAGGGGCAAGGAAGCCCTGCCACTATATATCTTCTACTCCTCAAAAGTTATTCACCCAGATGACCTATGAAAAAGTGATCTCCCAAGTGACACCTACCCATTTATTTATTATGTCTCTCTCACCTGACACGGCATTTGGGAGTTGCTTAGTAATTGTCTTTGGAAAGGTCTATTTCTCAGCAGGTCATATAATGTCCTGTCCCGTGTCAACATCCAATCATTCTCCTTAACTCACACAATGCATTTGTCCACTTGTCTCATCTGAGTCTTATCCACACTACTTCCACCTATACCCCTGACCTAAGTGCTCAGGATCAAGACTGACCTTTAAATTGTCACTCTCTGTTAGATGCAAAAGTGAACTCTTATCTCTACCAACACATATCTGTAGGTGTTAGTGACTGGGGTTACTGCTCCATGAGGCAAGACTGGTAAAACTTCCTCTTTAATTTGATCTTTGCCTGCTTCCTGATTCCAACACACTGAAGCCAACTTCAAATAACAATGCTATTATCCCAAGAGTTCCAAACTACTGGAGTAATCTTATATTCTTCAATTTATTTTACACCCTACATTTTATTCACTTCAAAATATATCCAAAATTTAATCATCATTGCTACCATCATAACCATCATCTGAGGCACCATCATCTCACATTTTACTTACTTCAATGGGTTCTTATATAGTTACTTCTAAGTCCCTACAGAGAACATTTTTAATATTGCAGTGGTAGCTATCCTTTTAAGAGACAGCACATATGGAATTGATCATGTTTCCTTTTTTTTTTTTCCTTCTCAAAATTTGCCAGTGTTTCCCCATTTACACAGAGCATAAGTTAAGGTCTTTATAATGATCCATAAGGACCTGCACAGTCTACCCTTAGGAAACTCTCTGAACTCCAACAAATAAGATACCGTATTCCTGCCCTAAAGTTTGCTATGTTTCTAGTGTGTTCTGCCCACCAGTAGACACATAAGTCATTTCTTCTTTCCTGAAATCTTTTTAAAATTAATTTTCTTACATTGTTGTTAAATTTTGGACATTGATTTCTCCCTTCAGGTGTCATCCCCATAGTCCTCCCGCCACCACCATAGCACCCATAATCTACATCTTCCATCACTTAGGCTCTTCCCGCCTGTATTTTAACCCCTTTCTCCCCCTCCCCTGCTGTAAGGAAAGGCATCAGAGAGAAAAATATAAGTATCATATGGCTTCATTTATATATGGAATATAGAGAAATTGAACAAAGGGTTAGGAAAATGATAAAACTTGCAAGGTGACCACAGATCTTTCTTTAAATTTTGATTTCAATGTCACTATGTCCAGGATACTATGATCACCCTATTCAAAATTGCAAACTATTCCCCCAACACTCTCAAGCTTCCTCACCCAATCTTTGTTTTATTTTTTTCTCCACAGCTCTCCTTATTTATTATGCATATTATCTAGCTCTCCTTATTTGAGTGTAAGCTCCACTCAAGGACGGGATTTCTTTGATATTTATTCCCTTATGTATCCCCAGAATTAGAACAGTACCTGACACAAAGTAAGCAATAAATAATTCTTTGCTGAATGAATGACCATACTTTTACCTATACATTTTTGTGAAGGACTAACAAATTCCATTCACTGTTGAACTCAACAGGGGCCAAAGGACAACTTCACTGTCTGGCTACCTTCTTTCCTCTTCAAATTTTCCCTGTATTTAAATTTAGAAAATACTTTTCTTTTTCAGTGTCTGCTGACTTACTAATCTGCTACTAGGTGCTACCTCATCTCTGCTTAACATAAATTATCTGTGAGTTCCAAATATGTTTCTTCTTACTTCTGAAAGCAACTTCACAGTATCCTTGTACTTGACCCAATTAGAAACAATGGTTCCATATTTCCACCATTGGTCTCAATCCTAGACCTTCTCAATCAGGTCTTCTAATACTGCTATTAAGGTTTATGCAGCCATTACTATTTTCCAATTATGATCATTTTGGTTTCATTTTCCTCCATTATTTCTGTGATTAGAGTCATACCTATTATAAGAAAGCAAGTTATTCATCAGTAAAATATATATGAAAGTGCATATTTCATAGGATGGTGACAAAAGTCAATTTAAGGTATACATGTAAAGTGCTTAACACAGTGCCTGACACATAGTACTCAATAAATAATACCTATTATTGTAACTAGATTATATAACATAAATTTATTACTCAAAATAAGGTGCCAGTTTCAGTCCTAATCACAAAAGCCAACCAGTTTTTTCCAAGATTTGAACTGTAACTAGCAAAAAGATACCAAAAATTGTAATAAAAGTATATGACACATGATCAAACTATGGCCAAAACAGTCCTTTAAGTGAAAATGTCACTTGATGTTACAACCCTCATCAGAGCTAACCTCCCACAGCAAACCTCCATTACTTTTTTACATCTCACTGAACATTTACAAGGGAATAAAGTAATATTTCCTTGATCTTTGAAAGTTAACTTTGATAAGATGCTTCAAGATGTACCTGAAGTTCTAAGTTTATCATCTTTTCAGATACGAGCTATATATTACTCATAGCACTTAAAGCAAAAATTCTTATAGTTTATCGTCTGTTCATCTCTGTGCTTTCGCTTCTTATTGAAATATCACTTTCCTCCTTGTTCTTTGCACTTACATTTTTCTGGATGGCCCAGAAGGCATCTGATTTTGTACTGCCATTACATTCTACTATCCTTATGGAATTTAGACATTATGTACACAGTGCCTATGTCTAAACTAAACTCAACATTTTATGACCACAATATTTTATGATACAATTAGCTTTGCCAATCCAACAAACAATTTAAAACATACTATCAGGGCCTCCCTGGTGGTGCAGTGGGTTAAGCAACACACTATGAAGCAAACAGCAGCCAACTGAAGCATGAGTTCGATCCCTGCTGCCGGCCAGGGAGGGGACCCACATGGCGCAGCAGACCTCTCCTGCTGTGTCCGCTGCTCCCCTCAGCAGTGTAATTCTGTTGACCTGCCTGTTCTGCTCCCCGTTCTCTGTGGTGAATCCTCTCACCCCCCTCCCCACACCTCTGGCCTGTACTCCAGTGCTTGTATGCATAAATAAATAAATCTTTAAAAAACCCACATTATCAGACAGACGAATATTACATCTTTTAATGAGTAACTATTTAACTAGCTTTATTTTAATCCTGTGACAGGAAGAAAATTAGTAAAAAATCATGATCATTAAAAAACTGTTTAAAATTTTACAGTTCATATTCACTATAAAAATGCCATTCACTGCCCAAAATTAAATTAACTCTTTTATCAAGTATTATTACTTACTGAACATTTTTGACATAACTGAAAACTCAAAAAGTGGTAAGGTATGCTACCTAAGGCCAATTATATTTAAGTTTCTTAGCTTAAAAAAAAAATCTTGTAAGTTACTGATGGCTTTGGTATGCAACCAAGTTGTATGACTCTCATAAAAGTTTTATTTTCATTTTTCCAGATCTTTAAGCTAAAACTTTGTTCTTTTTCATAAATTTTTACTATTTAAAAATCCAATAAAACTAGCACTTTAAAACTTCTAGATAATTGTTTTTCTATTGAGCAACAAAACATGAACCCCTCCTTAACTTCCCCCCAGAGATCCAGGTTTTCAAATCTTCAGATTTTTATTTATTTTTTTCATGAGTGATGGTAGTTTTTATTTACTCTATAGTACCCCCATTTCAACAAAATTACTTGGAATTTCATCATAGTATTTTACAAATATATTACTTGGAGTTTGTCCATCCTTAACAACTTTTCACAAGAGATAATATACCTTTATTGTACATCCTGACTATAAAATACATATATCTAAGCTATCTTCACAGTAGCTTCAAGTATACTTATATTAAATCTATACTTTGCCACTTTATCTATGCAATAATATCAGAGAAATGCTGTCTTGTTCTATAACTGATACAGTTGATGTAATTATTATGATATCTCAAAAATACAGGTAAGTCTTTTCAAAAACAGTAATTTCTGAGCTAATAATCCTAGTTGGCATTCCTAGTAAAACACTGTTTTCTTAGACACTGAACTGGGTCAGATGTTGCCCTTCCTTTAAAAGTATCCATGAAAAATCACAGTGATACAAAAATACAAACTGATGAACTTTTTGATAAAGTTCTAAAATAATTTAGTAGTAGTAGGAGGTAGAAAGGAAGGAAAATCAGAATGAAGAGGATGGGAGAAGGAGTCTCAACACCACATATTGGTATTAAATGACTGGTAAATGTCAAGTTAGAGACGTCATTCCAGCCAAACAGGATCCTAATGGAGTAATAGCAACAATATTTACCCCCATGGAAAATAAATTGGGATATGGAAAATGGAGGATGCAACTTTTTATCCATAAAAAGTCAACCAAGAAGACCCAAACTCTTGTCATAAAATTTAAAAAATCCTCTTATGGCAGAGTCAATCTTTCCTCTCTTCCCTTAAAGTAATTATGTTAAAACTATATACTTTATATCATTAGGGTTATTATAATAGTGAAGGAATGAAGTGAGTAGAATATGGACTGTGTTATCTATATGCATAACATTAGGAATTTGGCATAGAAAGTGTATTTCATAGACACAGCAAGAATAGTATGGTGAAGTCAGAGCAATTTTAACTCTCTTTGTCACACATACACAGACACACACACTAACGTATAATGCACTTCAGAGAAGAGGTGTTCAAATTAATAGCATAGGAGAGTAATGTTATTAAATTTGACTAAGCAAAAGACATTTCTTGGAAGAAACTGATTTTGATTAAAATTCAAAGAATAAAAATATTCACAGTGAGAGTTGAAAGAGGGTGGAGGCAGAGAGGAAATTCTTCATAAAACTGGGAACATTAGGAGAAAGAGGATGCTGATCTAATGAAGTCACTAATAAATACACAGGTATTACTCAGTGGGCAGCAGACAGCTGTAAGAAAAGTGACACACAGAAGTGACACACTATGACACAAAAAAATTATTCATATAATGAACTAATTCAACAAGGAGTATAATCACAGACCATTATATTGAAATAATCTTAAATTGGTAAGTGCTATTAAAGGTCTGAACAGGAACATTAGATTTAGAAACCACTAGAAGGTTTTGCTTCATATTTTTTACTAAATAAACAAAGATACCTGAGGTGGTTTACTGTCTTGTTCAATGGCATAAATAGTTGGTGAGAGAGCCTTGGTCTCCTAGTACTCCTAGTACTTATGATGATAACCAGCAAAGTCCAGGACAGTCTCTATCATCTGTTAACCTTCCCACATACAACCAAAGGGCCAAAGAGTAGTTAATGTTTCTCTGTATTACTAATAACTCCCTAGGCCATAACAGACACACCCAGGCACAGTGACTCAGGGAAGAACTAGGACCTGAACTCAGGAGAGGCAGTGCAGAGTGCCTCAGGAATTACTCTGGCCTAATTCTCACTAGTCTTTTGCTTATGTGTTTTCTTGATTTCATGTTTCACAAGAGTTAGATTTAGATCTCACAGAAAGCTGCTCTAGAATTAAGAAACAGATGCAAGTAGCATGCTAAACATTTACATGTTTAAGATGATCACAAGTTATAACATTATGGATATCTATCACTGAGTGACTAGAAGAAAAATGACTAATGAAAGATGACTTTTTTAAGTAATTAGAGAGGATACTTTTATAAGATGTGTTCACAGTAATTAGGAATACATGCCTATGTCATCTTGGGAACACTTCTTGAGAGACAAATAATTACCTGGGAAAAATCTGCTAGACACTATCAGACTTTGTACAGTTGACCCAAATGTAATTATGGCAAACACATAGTGAAAAATAGAAAGGGGTTAGAAAAAGAGTCAGTAAATAAATATATGGCTCCTTTAGAGCCCAAGATACTATCTGTAATTGGATTTTCCCAAAGGAAAATTCTCAAGAACCTAAATAAGCAAACATACAAAAGAAAAGAAAAACACTAACTTCTAAGTGACAACTGTCAAAAATAAAATGAATAAACAGCAACAAATTTATGAATATTTTGAAGTAATATAAAGATTATATTCTGGTTATAAAAGCAGAATGAATCAAAGATTACATAACAAGAACAAAAGCTAATGAGCAAAATTCCAAAACAAAATATTACCAGTAAAGATAGATAAGGATCATTTTTATTTCCTTTCTCAAATGCCTGGAAGGTTAACTTGGGGGTTACGATCAGAGTTCAAATGTTTGGCCATCTATAAAAATACTACTTTGGGATTCTTTTCATTATTTTAAGATTTTTTTCCCCATAATATGACATTTATTTTCATAGGTACTTTATCTCAATTGCAAACAGAACAGTGAAATGGATTTAAATTCTTCTCTGAAATAGCTTCCTAGGTTCTGCTTTACTGGTTCCCAGCCATACTTGGTTGGCCTCATATCTCCACAGAGTTTCGCAATGTTGATTACCAAAAATAATCTCCCTGAGAAATCTGGAAGCAAGAAATTTTATTCTACCTATTAAAATGTATATTATTCAAACACTGTATGGGGGAAAAAAAGAGCATCTTCTTTATAATGCTATGATAATTCATTGAGAGATGCCAATATTGAGAAATTTGCCCCTTGAAAATAGTTCAAAAACAGTACATTTATCCTAATATCTAATATGCTTCCATTGATTCTGAGATTAGAAAAACCTGATTTATCTGCTGAGTAAGTGATAGTCATGAAAACCATACTTAATCTTTAAATAGCAATGTGTTCCAGTAAGCATTTATTTCATAGTAATAATGGTCCTTCTAATCTTTCATAGGATCTCATTCGGTTATGAGTTTAACTCCTTTTTTTTTTTTTTCCTAAGAATGATGTTAATACTTTTTTTTTTTCTGGAGTACTTTATCCTTCAACTTTTTAAAAATACACCAGTAATGCATGAAGAAATTTCCAAAATACTTGAGAAATATACATTCCATACTTTGAGAGCCCATTTTAATTCAATATTGATTGCATTCCTTACTCAATGCTTTGGGGGGGGGGAACCCACTAACTTAAGCATTATGATTTTATATTCAATTACAATATACTCAATTTATAAGGTTCAAGTAATTTTCAGTCTTTGAAGTCAGTTTGGATATGTATATATATATAATTCAAAGGTAAAATTCTTTTTCTTACTTTATGGCATTTTGATTTTGCGGAAGAGAAGCAGAATATGACATTATTGTTTTACAGTATGGACTTCAAGTTCCCCGGCTTGCTAATGCAAGTGGGAGTTCCCAGCAGACAAAGACCAGGCAGAGGATATTACTTTTAGAGGCTCACTAAATAAATACCTGACACATTACAAAGAAAAATACATCAAACAGTCATGACTAATGTTCAGCTTCCAGTGAACTCATGCCTAAGAACTTATGACATCTGAATTTCATTTTGCGTCACAGAAATATAATGCCCCAAAGGAAACTAGCTGGGATGGAGGCTGATGAATTCGTAACTACCAAGTTTACATTAATAACATTAATTGTCATTGATATATTTTTTTCAATTTTTACTTAACACTGGTTTAAATATATATTTTCTCTCCAAATAGAAATTAGCAAATGCAGTATTTGATATTTTATCTTTACAAAGACTGATAAACTTTTTTGATTTTAGTTCTGTTACTATACAAAATACAAAGGCATGATTTGTTCACAGAGCATAGCATATTACTGTTTTAAGACTCGTGGTTCAATTCAGAAAATTGAACAGACAGTTCAATTCATTCAATAAAAATCTGGACACCTACCGTGTGCCTGATTTTATAGCTAATTTTTAACAATTGGAATAGATTAGTGTCTTTTTCCTGTAATCCTGCTAACAGAGTTAACACAGATAAAACATCAGGTTCTTTGAGCTCAAAAGGTTTGGGAAGAAAACACCTAACTTTCAGAAAGTCTGCATTTAACATTAGCCTCAGAACATTGTGTCTCTTTAACATGATTGCAAGGCTTTTAGCTGCCTATCTCGCAAACTACCATGTTACTGAGGATTCAAGGGTATTATATATCTCTTCTTCCCCAACACATGCTTTTTTCAACCATGCTTGTTGACTTGGGGGAAAGCTATGCCATGCAGGTGTACATCCTGAAGAACTTTTTAGATCTAAATTTCTATATCAAAGAGTATCTGTAACTAGTAGTAAAAAAAAATTATAACTTTTTGTCCATTTACCTTAAAAATCTAGGTCACATTTCAAAAATCTCAGAAGGTTTTGTTGTAGTTTCTAAAGTGACTATTGTGGGGCTGAGTACATAGAAAACTCAGTAATTTTTAACTGACAGATAAAAATATTTTACAGCTTTATCTGAGCTCTAAAATTGTATTTCTGTGATTCTATAAGTCAATATAAATGTTTAATAAAGAGAATCAAGGCATTAAAATGCTAAATACTTCAGGACCTTATTTAGGAATTTTACAGTGTCATGTTTGACTGTATACTGTAGTCACATAATTCAGGAAATAAATAAATATATCTATGGTTTATTTATTGCATAAGCTATATCCAGAGCAAGAATTCAAGTTTGGTTCTATTGAGAACAAAGAGTACTTCATCAGACTTATCAACAACACAGTTCCTTTTGGAGGTTAAGGAAAATCTAATTGTTTAGGGTTTATGAATGTGTTACTTCATTTCCTGTCTACCCCTTTAGCCTTCATAGGTAGGTGTCTATACATTATCAAGAGAAGTATAGCTCCACCTTTAGCAGAAACCAACACCATTCTATTAGGTGTATACAAAGCATGGAACATTTAATCTTCCTATGTACCCATATGCTATGCTTATCTCCTGAATATAATGGGGCATGGTCCATACATACAGCCTTTGTAAAATGAACAAATACATCTCTTGTGCTATTCTTGTGTAAAATTCCCATATCTTAAATTTTTCACTAGAAATAGAAATATTATTACCTTTCTTGCTTCTTTCACCATCTTCCGAATAGTTTCCTTTATGGTAAGTAGCTGTGCTCTGGGTGGGTGAAAGAGCAGGTCTATGTGTGTTCCCCCTAAGAGTCCAGGCATCACATATGGCCAGCCTAAGTCAAGATTTGGAGCTTCCACATCAGACTCAATGGGCCAGTATGTCCCTGAAGATGATGTATCATCACAGAAATTATCAGTCCCATGTGCTGTACTTTGTGCAACTTTCTGAACATTTTTCAAAATATAATTAATTTCTTCCTCAGCTAGAAAGTCTGATACTCGTTCCTTAGCAAGAAATTCTTTGTATGCTTCTAATCCATGTTCAATCAATGTATCTGTGGCTACTCGATACCATTCCTTGTAGTGAGGTTCAATGTAATTGTCTGATTTACACTCATCATTCAGTGAGGACAACATTGATGAAGTCTCCATGCTTGCAAGCTTTTGACAACAGCACTTTCAAATGTCCATTCACACAGTGGCAAGAATATCTGGATATCTGGGGAAAAAAAAAAAAGGAAATAAGATGTTAGAATTCTATAATATTTTATGATATATGTCAACTATTGCTAGTTTTATATTCACTCATTCCCATTATCAATTGCTCAACATAACATATATTTCCTATCCAAAATAGAGTCAATAGTACTATAGTTCACATATATATATCTATAATAAATAAGCTAAATAGATTTTTTTTCTCAGATGAAACTAAATTTACCTAAATTTCTCACCTTCTCTGTCATCAGAAAAAGACTCCTTTTTAACTTTAATCTGGGATTCCACATGGTGGTATCAATATGTAAAAGCCTAACTAGTTTAGGTTTTAGTTTTAAAGAATTTTAAAACAATTAGCATATAATGAATTTATAGCCATTCATTAATACAAATCTTGAGTATTCCTCATGCATGTCATCAGAAAAATGAAATATAAAAAGCACAGAACACTGCCCTCCAGGAGCTTTAAATTAATTGAAGAGGAAATATCTAGACAAAAACCAGTAATCACTTTGAACAAGGTCATATGTTGCAGAGGGTCAAAATGAGTACTGTTGTCACTGTTTTCAGAATAAAATCCAGTGAAGATAAGTACAGAATCAATGAGTTATGGATAGCCCCTGTGCAGACACAGGTGTCAGCTGAACCTGGGGCAATAGTAGGAATACGATCAGGTGGCTGAAAGAAATAATATTTTCATTTCACACAAAAATGAATGCATACATAAATGAAGGCATGGGATAGGGTTTGGTATATCAGGAGGCAATAAATAATAAAAACTTGGTCTACAAGAAATCAGGTTCCCTTGATTATGCATAAAAAAGTTGAATAGACAAGAGAAGGTAGGTATGGAAGGCGCAGGAGATTTTTGTGATTCAGTAAAACTTGTATTTAAAACAATTAGTCTGGCAGTATCTGGGGAATGAAATGGAGACTAGTAGCTAGCAGTCTTTCAGCATTCAAGCACCTAGTGAAAAAGTGACAAGAATATTTGAGAGATGGTTTAGAACACTCAGGATTTGATGGCTTGATAGTGAATAGGTGATGGAGAAATTTAAGATATCAAACATAATTCAGGGATTTCTCTTAGGAATCAAAATGTTCCTATCTTAGCTAATATCCCATCCCTCACAATATCCACAGATTGTTATTCCTTTAGGGACCTCCCTGGGCCCTAACACAGGGGTTAAGTATCAGTGCTATCAAGCTATCACCAGTCACTCTAGCCTGAGTTTGACCAGGGAACTGACCCACATGGCACAGCAGACCTCTCTTCTCTTGCCCGCTGCTCCCCTCAGCAGTGTATTTCAGTAAATCTGCCTGCTCTGCTCCCCAATCTGTCTCTGGTGAATCCTCTCACTGCCACCCCAGCACCCCTGACTTATATCCCTGTTTTTGATTGCATAAATAAAAATAAATGTTTTAAAATTGTTATTCATTTAATCACTCACTGTATGCGAATGTATTGGACTTTATCACACATACTGTGTGAATGATACAGTATTGGACTTTATCTCAAACAAGGGATTTTCCAGTTTTTGACGTCATGTTCTTCATTGTGTGGATTCAAAAAAGCATAACCCTATGATGTACTACAGTCCTAATGGGCTAATTTAACCAAAAACATCCTTGTCAATGGCACTATTCAAATTTAAAATTTTCCATTTCCACTCAGTCTCTTCAGTGTTAGACCTACCAAAATTCCAACTGATTTGGGAGGGCAATCCAGGAAGCCATTATAATTTATTAAATTAGCTCAAGGGCCTCCCTAGTGGTGCAGTGGGTTAAGCAACACACTATGAAGCAAACCACAGCCACTGCAGCAGGAGTTCGATCCCTGCAGCCAGCCAGGGAGGGGACCCACATGGCGCAGCAGACCTCTCCTACCTCGCCTGCTGCTCCCCTCAGCAGTGTGTTTCAGTCAGTCTGCCTGTTCTGCTCCCCACTCTTGTCTGGTAATTCCTCTCACCTCCCTGGACTCTGACCTGTACCCCAGCTCTTGTATGCATAAGTAAATAAATCTTTAAAAAAATAAATAAATAAATTAGCTCAAAATATGTAACAAGAGTTACTATAGAAAATGTCAGGGGAAAATGGACATAGATTTTGCTGGGCTGTGGTAGGGAGCAGACGCAGAAAGGGGAGGGGAGGGATCAGAAAAGAGCCAGTGCATATGAAAGCAGAGTTGAGGAGTAAGGAAGATAAAGTGTGGCTCACTTTACTACTTTAGTGGAGACAATACTTTCCCCATACCAAGGCTCATGATTTTTACAGAGGAAATCTAACATTATAGAAAGGAAGAAGTCTAAATCTCATACCCCCAGAACAAAAGTCTTTGCATTTTCTTTTCTGTATCCTGGAGAGCCCTGAACTTGAGTCATAAGTTAACCCAAGCCTACGAAACTAGACCTGTCCCTGGAGGCTAGGGGTGATCCAGACTCTGCCATATAGTACCTGAGTTCTGGGGAAAAGTTATCCTGCCCCAAACTGTATCAAGGATGAACTCTGCGGGAACATACTCTCACATGAATCCAGGGGAGAAGAAGGAACACCAAGTTAGGCATCCAGGGGCAGAAGAAGTTAGACTTCTTCTAACCAAAGTTAGGCTATAAGTGTAAGTGCTATCATATGGAGAAATAAAATGTATTCCTTTCATTAATTAATTAAGTTAATTAACTGACAGGAATAGGATACAATGCTAAAACGTTTGTAAACTTTTCTCAATCGTGATAAACTTTTTCCTAATGACATTTCATTCAAGTTCAATGATCTTAACAGGGTGATTTGCCCACCCCCTGTTCTCAGACCATGTCTGGAGACATTTTTTATTGTAAGGATTTGTGCAGAATGACACAGTGTGCAGGCAGAAGTCGGGGATACTGCTAAACATACTTCAATGCACAGGACAGCCACCCACACTAAGGAAATATCTATCCCCAAGTGCCAGTAGTTGCCAGGGTTGAGAAGTCTTCATCAAATTGCTCATTTCACTGGCATAATTCATATTTCTAATGAATGACCTTTCCAAAGTCCATTAAAGTTTTATTTTGCAAAAAAAAATTAATTTTTACAAAGAAATAAGGTTGGTATTCACTTGACAAGATCAGTTCATTTAATCAAATGTAGTTCTTTAAGGGTTTGTGAGGGATAGATTTTACCTGGTAATTCCCAGTTTATGACAAGACAAATATCAACAATCACATGAAAATCACACCCACTATTTGTAATAGTTAAAATGATATATAACTGGGCGTTGTTCATAAAAACTTCAAATTTTCTGAGAACTCATGTCTTAACTTTCAAAAACCATATTATGCTCTGAGCTTTAATTGCAACTGTAAATAAGTCACTCTTGAATGAAGGATAAACTGAGAAATCACAAGAGATCACAAGGACTATGAAAGCAAAATGAAACCAAAAGGCATAGGTGAAAAGTTAATTCTGAAGGAAAAAAAAAAAAAAAACAGTTGAAAATGAGGAAAGAGTGAAACACTGTAGAACTAATCAAATAGAAATGCCAGATTCAATGCAGAAAAATACCAGAGGAAAAATGCAGCAGCTGTGAACTTAAGGTATTAAGGAAAAGGGTTAAAATAAATAAATACACTTGATGTTGTCCTGCTGGTGATATCCCAGGGATATTTATTTACTACAAGAGCTGTTCACACAAGATACTTGTAAATGAATCATCTACAAACACATAAAGGAGAACAGCAAGATAAAGGCACTTGCACAAATGGTCATTGCAATAAAATGACACCTGTATTTAGTTAGACTTAGTATTGCACTCTCAAGAGTTCAGCATTGAACAGTTGAAGAGTTTTATTTGAGGACAAGTTAATTGGATGTGCCTGTATATAAAACATTATTTAATTAATATGCATTACAACTCATAGCTAGAAAGCACATTCTTATAACTTTCATGATAGAGTTAATGAGTAAAGTAAAATTGTGTTATGATATAAAAGCTGAATAGATGAATAGGTTCATCTCCTAGTTAAGTGACTCATTCCAGAAAAGCAGCTTTATAAAATATGTGATTCAAATCCATGCCTCATAACCATTGCAAACTGCATTTGGTACTGAATCTTAAGGGTTATTTGTGTAAAGTATAAAGTCCAAATTTTAAACCTGTAAATACAAGACAGAAAATAAGGTATAAAAAATTGGTTTGAATGCATGGTTACTCTGGAAAAAAGTCTGGCAGTTTCATTTATAAAACTAAATATGTAACTAACATTTAATGAAGCAACTTCAGATTGATCCCAGAAAAAGAGAAAACTTACCTCCATACAAAAACTTGTACATTAATGTTGATAGCAACTTATTCATAACAACCCCCAATTAGAAACAACTCAAATGTCCTTCAACAGGTGGCTATTACAACACTGTAGTACACTAATGTGTACTACATTAGTGGGATAAAACAATTCCCAAAGACAAACCTGTATGATTCCAAAAACGGCAATCAGCTTAGTGGCAGGGGGTAAAAAGGGATGCGGTAGGAGGCAGCAAGATGCAGGCAGGATCACAAGAGAAATTCTCTTGGTGACATAAATGTCCTGTATTTTGACATTGTCCGTGTCCAGGTATTGGTTGTCACTGAGTATTATGGTTTTGCATGATGTCACAATGGGAGAAAACTGAGGAATCCCTCTGTATTATTTCTCTGAACAAGTCAGTCAACAATGATCTCAAAATAGAAAGTTTATCTCAATTAGCTCAAACTAAAGAATCATATTTTGAGCAATTTCACATGCTCTGACTAGAAAACAAGAACAAAACATTGCATGGCGTAGAGGGCAAGATGTCTGTAGGATAAGGCTGCCAGGAACAAAGTCAGCTTCCTTATTTTTGGGAACCTCCTGGACATTACCTTTGTCTGCAAGCCTCATTTGGTCATATGCAGACAGACAGAGAAAGGAGTCTTTACATCACTGAGTCTTTCCAAGTAAAAAATAAGGTAATGCACCTTTAACATTATAATTAGTGTTGTTGTTATTTTATCATTACTAGTACTTTACAGTTTAATAACTTCTTACAGGATAATTACAATAAAGATACAAGAACATTTGGTCACAAAAGTTTTTATAAGATTCACAAAAAGATAGTGCTTTTATTACACCCTAAGCAATGCCATTCACTATTTCATCAACTACGGTCAAATCTACTCTCAAGTCATTCAAGCTTTCTGATCTGAAAAGATTCATTGCAAAGATTTCTGAAATAATTGGTCAGTGAAAAAATAATACAAACAGAAATTGTGACTTTCTTATATTACAAATATCCTGGGGTTATAATTACTTAATGTGAAGCAGATAATGCAAGACTTAAACAAAACATACAAAAAGGGTTATAGCCGTTAACAGTTCTGAAGTCTTTTTCCTAACTTCTGTCTTAGGATATTTCTAATTCAACTACTGAATGTCAATCTGAGTTAAACTGTGTCCTCCAACAAAATACGTTCAAGTACAACCCTTTGTATAGGTGAATGTCATCTTATTTGGAAATAGAATCATCTTTGCAGTTGTAGTCAAATTAAAATGAGGTCATATTTGATTAAATTGGGACCTAATCCAATAAGACTGACCTCCTTATAAGGAGAGAGTTGACAGACCTCTATATCAGCAAAACTGCCAGTGACTGCAGAGGCAAAGTTTGGAACAAGAAGGATGGCTGGCAACACATGAGCTAAGAAGAAAGGCATGTAACAGATTCTTCCTAGCGCCTTTAA
Organism: Galemys pyrenaicus; assembly: GCA_019455555.1. Classification (NCBI taxonomy): domain Eukaryota; kingdom Metazoa; phylum Chordata; class Mammalia; order Eulipotyphla; family Talpidae; genus Galemys; species Galemys pyrenaicus. Next base: position 4,936,256 of record JAGFMF010011393.1, read on the forward strand.
GGCATCCAGATGACACCTTAATTTTCCACTACCAGCCTCTAGACTTGTGAAAGAAAAAATTCTGCTGTTTTAAGTCCAAAATTTGTTGTATGCGGTTATAACACTAGAATGCTAATCATACATGCTTATAGTGATTTTATTATTTTTTAATTTTTAATTTTTAAATAAAGAAATGTTATAATGATAAAATAATATACCATGCAGAAATGAATTCAGGTGTTTCGTCTAGTTCATTTGATATTATAAAACTAGTTCTCTGACATTATTTTCAATTCAGCCAACTATATTAAGGATCAAATTGAAGAAAAAAATCTCATTAATCTTTTCTTTTGGTAATTTGTTGCCACAGGAACTATGTTGCTGCTTCACAGCAGGAACGGCAACAGTCCTGGAGCAGGTTTGCAAGGCAAGAAGTTGAGTAGAAGTTCTTGTGCCATTTATTGAAAGCACATAGGTAAGTAAAAGCTGATCATGCCACAAAGGCATGAGGAGTAATGTCTGGAGGGTGGGATTGGAATGGGGGACAAAGTTTTACAAGGAATAGGGAGGGGGTATTGTGACTACCCACCAAGAGACATTTGCGTCAGCAAAGTATTTGATGTTATCACAGGCAGAGTTATCCCAGACCACCATGGAAACAGTCACGTAATCAGGTCAACAGCAGCCTATATGTCCCCGGGGCTGCTTCATGATACAAGTTATACTCTGGAGGTAGTCAAGGAATGCTCTGCTATGATTTATAGATAGAAAGTAGGTTACAATTGCCCATGAGTGGCCAGCTAGTAGCCAGCTCATCGAAACCTACAGTAATGAACTTTCTGACATTATCAAGTTGACTCCCCACAGAATATAAGGAAATATTTCAAAAAACATTGCTCTAGAACAATCTTATACTGTCTTATAGTATCACAATCCATGGTCCACAGTAGTTTAAAATTAGTCATCTCTTCTTTCTTCAAATTTGAAGCTGCCAAGGTTATGTTTGACTTTGAACTTGATCACCAGCGAAAAACCATTAAAGAAATTACTATTAAATTAAAATTTCACTATAATATTCAAACTGCCAAGTATAATTTGTTATATACTTGTATTATCCAAATGTATTACAAGCATCTAAGCTGACTTCTTTTTAACACTTATTACAAAAATGTCCAATAGCACAGATACTCCACAGAGTATGACTTTTTTGGTATGTCAAGAAATACACAAGGCACATACCGTCAGTGTGCTGGGCACAAACAGCTTCATATATAGTTCACCAACAAAATTACCCTACATATCAAAGTCACGAAAAGGACAGACCTATATACCTCAAATATATTGTATAAATTGAAAATTCTATTTATTCAATATATAAACATTTCTTAATTTCTCTTAACTGGAGGATAGGGTGATGCTATTACCTTCACACCAAAATAATTCCAGGATTTATTTATACAGTCAATACACTTGTCATCCCCAGATTAAAGTTCAGATATGAGATTATCAGGGCCCCAACTAATGTTAAAGACATTAAAATGTAATTTACTGCCATTTGGAAATAATTCCTGGGAAAAATTAAAAACTGATAGGGAAAAAAAGCTCTTTATTCAGAGAGCATATACTCAACAGCCAAATGATTGACACTCTGCATGGCTTTAAATGCAACTGGGAGGGTCTCCCTGGTGGCGCAGTAGATTAAGCAATACACTATGAAGCAGGCCAGCAGCATGAATTTGATCCCTGCCCTGGGCTGGGGAGGTGACACACAAGGCACTGCAGACCTCTCCTGCCTAGCCCACTATTCCCCTCAGCTGTGTATTTCAGTTGATCTGCCTATTCTGTTCCCCCTTCTGTCTCTGGTGAATCCTCTCATCCCCCACACCTCTGGTCTGTACCCCAGTTCTTGTATGCATAAATAAACCTTTAAAGAAAAAATAAATGCAAATGGAATTAAAGCAAATAATATTTTCACCAGCACCTAAACATACTTCTGTTATATTCTATCATAACAGTATTGCAGAAACTCCAAAGAATGGGACAAGGTCACCCTGATAAGGGTGGTAGCTTTTGCTCAATCTTGTCCTGGTGCTGATCAATATGTGAAATAATCACTTGCATCAATAAAGAAACATTGATGTAGTTTACAGAATGGAATATATACATATACATTAGAGTATATATACATATACATTAGAGTACATATACATTATACATAGACATTAGATTAGTATATACAATAGATGCTAGAATCACTATTCTCAATGATCTTAAAGTAGTGAAATGATGAACCAGCATGAACAAGATCAAATCCAATAGAATAAATGTAAATATTTGAATTTACATTAAAATTTAACAGAATAAATACAGGATTTAGCAGAGTTTGATAGTGATTATGTCATGAAACATATTTGAAAAATTGGAATGTTGAAACCAAAGAGAACACTAACTGAGAGACACACGCAAGAGCCTAACCTATTCTGTTCTGCCACATATTGGATATAAGACCGTGGTCCTAGTATGTCAGGGCACTAAGTCTCATTTTCCTCCCCAACAAAATAAGCAAGATAATGGTAAATAACATAAAAACCTTTACCTATCTATCAGTTGTAAAAGCAGCTGAAAAATTATTAGCTAGTAACATAAGGCATTTTAATTAATAACAACTCTTTTTTCCTCTTATTTTCATACTGGGAACCCTCTGTGTATAAAATCAAGATGACAACATTATTTTTGAATAGAGTTCTATAATAGATAACAAGTTGGACTCTGGGGGCACCTTTTGCTTCAAAATTCTAGAATTATATTTATTTTTCCTAATAAAAGGATACCCACAAATTTGCTTATTTTGCATGGAAGTAACGAAGCAGTTAGGAGTGTTTCATACTCTAGTGTGACAAGGAAATGCCAATTATCCTTCTCCCGAGTTTCTCCTGAGTCAGCCTTCATAGCTCAATTTCATTTATTTAAATTAACAGCATATACAGCCATTTTTTAACAAACAATAAAGTAAAAAAATGCCTCTAGGATATTAATAGTGTGAAAATGTTGTTATGATGCTATATGAATCATAAGGACAGAATTAAAATTAAATTCACCCCCCCTTACACAAAATAAATGAACAATGTTTTTGTGTTGGTCCTGTGGGCAATTTTTTAAAATTTATTTACATTTTTCTGTAATTGCCAAATATTTATCAATGAATATGATTGAGCAAAAATAAAATTTTATTTTATTTTTTAAAATTACTTTTGTATTTTTGTATGTTTACCTTGTTCTTTGTACTTTGGAAGTATTGGCGCCACATCTCATAGTGATGTCACCATGGGGCTCCCACACCAAAACACCCACAGTTCACCATCATAGTTCATTGTGCTCCTGCTCACTTTGTGCTTGCCCCTTCAGTCTCTCCAAATGTCTCAGTTCTATAACTTTCAAGGGCTAGTTTTGAGTTTGGTTTTATCTGACCCTTTTCTGATTTGTCTATATGCTACGTAAAACGACACCATCTGGTATTTGTCTTTCTTTGTCTTATTTTATTCTCTATGCATAATCTCTTCTAGCTCCATTCAGGTTGCCATAAATGCGTGGGTTTATCTTTTTGATTGCTGAGTAATATTCCAATTGTGTAAATCTACCATATCCGCAAAAGAAGTAGCTATATAGCTATTTTCTCTTCTTTAGATTAACCTCTTTTCCCCCCATTCATGTACAAAATTCACTGTAATTGGTCTCTTGAAAGCCTGCATATAAAATAGCTTGATGATTCCTATAGAGCAATGCATGAAAGTAGGAAATATGTAGAAACTAAGAGTATATGCCCATAGCCAGTATCATTCTCAATAGCAAAAAGTTAAAATCCTTTCCCCTAAGATCTGGAACAAGACAAGGATGTCCTCTTTCACCACTGCTCTTCAATATAACACTGGA
>JAGFMF010011393.1:4941752-4951847 GCA_019455555.1 Galemys pyrenaicus
GGTGCACTGGTGAGATGGTGATGGGGAATACATGGGGATTACAATTAATGGCAAGTATATGTAAATTTTAAAATATTTTAATAAAAAAACTGAAAAAAAAAACTGAAAAAAAAAAAAGAGTATATGACTACAGGGCCATAAGGTAAGAACAACAAAATAAACCACAAATGTTTAATGAGAACTGATTAAGGAGCTCACTGACACAGTGTGGCATCCCTAGCTGACAGGGGCCATGACTGTCCAGAGCCCCCACATTGCTCTCTTCATGTCACCACTTTGCTGCATTATTACACATATAATCCCCTCTACCTTCACTAGACTACAAGTAGTGTGATGGTGGAAGCTGCTCTGTTTAGCACAATTATTATGCTCAGTACATAACTGTTAAATAATAACCTAAAAATATACTGCCTTAATGTAATGTAACAAAATGAGAGTTGATTAAAGCATGATTAAAAAAATGTTTAAGTATAACTTTTTTGAAAATGGTAATGACGCAGAACTTTTGAAGATTAAAATACATCTTTGTTTATGTTGAATGGGGGCTAGTTTTTTTAATAATGCATTACCCATTTGTAAAGGGTTTTTCAAAGAGGTATTAGAAGTGCCCTGAGTGACTTAGATGAAACATAGGTCTCTATAAAAAACATAAATACTAATTTTATGAGCACTCTGCTATAAGAATAGACATGTTATCACGTGTCTTTTGGAGAATCTCCCTAAAATGTGTGTTTTTAAATGCTTGATTAAAGTAATTCTGTAAATAGTTTCAGTGCACTTAAACTAATCCAAATGAAATAAAATTCTAAATCCTGTGTTTTTCCACAAAAATAGTGATATAAATTAGTGCTAACTCATGACTCATTTCTCCTATGTCTTAAATATCACTTGTTATTATATGAACTTATTTCAATAGTAAGGAAGGATACTTCCCAAGGGTATTTAGGTGAATTATCATTGCAGATATTTTGCATATCACTGAGGTAAAGTTAAACTATTTTAGAATAGTACTGAGAAGTTAAAAAATTTGTATTTTGCATTTTGATAAAACAAAACAATGTGAATTTTATAATTTTTCCAGATATAAACATAGATTCTATTTATAAGAAGTGTATACACACATTTATAGTGTATATACAAATAAACATGTACATATAGTAAACATACACATACATATTCTAAATGTAGGCAACAGGTTCAGTACCTATTTTTTTTTTTTTTCTTGAGAACATAGAACGGTAGGAGAAAAGATTTTAACAGTGGCTCCTGGGGTCCTCCCTTGTGGCACAAGGGGTTAAGCACCACACTATGCAGCATCCACAGCCACTGCAGCAGGAGTTTGATCCCCCACTAGGGAGCTGACCCACGTAGCACAGCAGACTTCTGCCTAGCCCACTGCTCCCCTCAGCAGTGTATTTCAGTCAATCTGCCTGTTCTGTTCCCTCTGTGTCTGGTGAATCCTCTCACCCCCTGCCCCCCACACCTGCACCTCTGGCCTGTACCCCAGTTTTTATATATATAAATAAATAAATCTTTAAAAAATAATAGTGGTTACTGTTAGTGCCAATGGTGTCTGAAAATCATACTGAGTTATGCTCTGTGCTGGACTCTGGGACAGGAGACTAAGAATTTCCTTCAAATCTATCAAAGCCATTTATTTTCTTGCTGTTCAGGCTTGATCTTAGGAGCTATACTCATTTCTGTCTTCACTCTTCTCAGTCAGATCTCTCCTTAGGATGATCTCAACCAGTCTTAAAGAAGATAAGGAAATATCATATCTCCATTAGGTCTCACCAAACTGCAGACTTGAAAGCTACCTTAGCATCCAAACAATTGGTTCTGAACATCTTCTCTGGATATCAAATTTTCATTATTTATATTTAACATGTTATTTCCAAGGTTAAGATCCCTGTATATATTGTTCCATCTGCCTTTAACTTACACACACATCATCTGCTTCAGGGAGATCTTCCAAACTCTCCATTTAAAACAGAACCAGCCCTCTCTGCCTACATAATTCTAACACCCGATTGTATTTAATGCATAACATCTATCAATATTTAAAATAATCAGAGAATTTATTCACTTGTCACTTGTATCCCCTCACCCAAATGAAAGTTCCTTGAAAGTCACCAAGCTGGTATATTCATAAGTGTCCTGTCATATTGGTTATCCCATATTTTGAATATCACCTTTGTCTTGGATAAAGCCTATTGTTTTACATATGGAAAAAATATTTACTATTATGTAAACATAGAAGTATATATAACATGACTGCTATGCTTTCTTTCATTTTGTGTAATAATTGTAGAGAAAATAAGTATGGCTTAATTGATGGGTCTCTCTTTCTTTCTTGTTTGCCTTACTTCTCTTTCTCCCTACTTCACAATACCCACCCACAGTTTTCTGAATACCACAGGAAGTAAGGTTCATGATCTTGCAACCTCAATTTTAGAAGTTTAGTACAATATATTTAGATGAGGACACTACAGTCAGCAAAGGCCCCATGGGATGAAATGTTGAATGTGTCATATGCAACCTTGTTGCACCTTTAAGTCTATTTAAGACAATATAAAGTCAATTTTGGTACAGGCTGACATTTACAGAGGGACAGGTGATGTATAAAAAAACATAATAAATATGTGTTCCAATATGAACTGTTAAAGAGGCTTTCCAAATACATTTAACAAAAACAGTATGCTTCACCTGTGAAAATGTGAAGGTTTGTAAATAAAATGTCTTCAAAAATGTATTTTACTTATCTGTGCTGGAAACAGCTATCAAAAGTGAAAGTGTCATATATATTCAGCAGCAAAAAAAGCAATCTTAGGCTGTGAAAAAATATAAGTTTAAAAACAGTAATAACATTGTAGGAATTGTTCAAGAACACAAATTTATTGGTTAAAATATCAAAAAATATTAAGTGTTAATAATATATCTAGCCTGGAAAGATTTTAATTTTAATCTATGCAAAAAGTTATATAAGAGAAACATTGAAAATAATTTCAATGTCTAGCAACCCTTTATTAGTTTTTTCGTTTATGATCTACTTTTAATCAAGCCTGCTTAGACAGCTATGATACAGCTGCAATGAAGTGTTTTCCTTTTATTGTTCTCCAGCATTTCCTTCAAAATATATGATCAGAAAACTATTCCACACTAATCCAGATCTTTTATTGTTTTCTAAATAAACTTCTACAAAAGTTCTAAGAGTTCCTCTTATTTGTAGAACATTTGCATACATAAAACTTGATCAATAAGTTACACTATTCAAATATGTAAAATGCTACTGGATTTGCATAAAGAGTTTCTAGGTCTAGTAGATTACATATGAAAAGTAACCTGTATTGCATGTAATCCTGCTTTATAACTGTGCTTAATTCCTCTGACAGGGCTTCTAACCCCATAGAAGGTAACAACTGAGAAAAAGTTGATGTTTATAAAGCTCCAGTCACCATTGCCCAAACCAGAACTGAACCAGAAAGTGTACCTGGCAGCTCCTGTTTCACTTTCATTTGTCCTTACGGCCCTTGTCAGTATAACTTTAATAGAAAGGGGATGAGGTGGCCACATTATCGGAACGGGTGACTTTCTGCTCTGAACAGTCTACCTGTGTGTGTACCCCTATGCAACTGTGTAAACCTTGCTCTTGCTACTCTGCTACTTCCAGAATGTTAACTGATTTTAAAGACAGGACTCCTCTCTTAGCTCTCAACTTAGCTTTCCTCCTAAAAACGTGACTGATATTTAATAATTCCTACAAAACATGTATTCTTTTTTTTTTAATTTAGTTGTTCTAACATACAGTCTTAGGTGGAAAGGACTTAGCACTCTTGCTAAAGTTTTATTATTGATTCCATTAACTAAAACTATTTTTCTTTGTTCCAATTTTAGCCATCCTCTACACAAATCAAGGAAACTACTCATATGATACATATAAAAAATAAACTGAATTATCTGCAGTTGCCCTCAAATAATATTATCACCATGTTGTCAGCTTAAGTCAAACAATCAGTGATTTTGGAAAGTCATTTACTCCATGTACTATATGCACACCCTCAGGTGCTCCTGTCCCATCCTTGTGCAGTCATGTTTTGGATCCACAGCCATGGGAGATGTCATGACCTCCTATAAAGCTCCTTGTTCTAACTCTTCTATATATAAAAATTAACCTGATAAATGGGAGTAAATCTACAGAAACAAAATATAGAATTTAAAATAATGTAAAGACCCCATCAGATTCTGAACCAGGGCTGTGAGCATGTACTACATGTGACTGATTTTCTAAAAAAATACCTTTAGATGTGAAGGTACAGGAACTGGCTTAATGTTACACAAATGTTTTACAATAAATAATTTCTATGTTGCTTTTCATGTACAAGGGTTGATGCCTTCACCTGACATTAATATAGAAATTATAAACATATTCTGTAATTTTAATTTTCTTTAGTACCGTGTTCTGAGATTTTTTTTTTTTTGTGATAAATACTGCCTTATTGGTGGCTCTTAGTACAAGTCAATAAGTATTGATTCCTCAATGAGTCAGATTATTTATCAGATTACTGGTCCATTAAGGCAGCTGATTGTTGGAATGACAAAGTCAATCCTGCTTTATGGGAAATGAAGTCATAGCCAGTTGATATATGGATTGGCTCTTGCATTACAGGGTGGGCATCAGTTAGCCCACCCTGTTGATGCATGAATTCCATATCCTCCTGAAAAAGCTTTGGATTCTCAAGAACTTTATTTTCCAACTGCCTGTGGAAAGCAATACTAAGATAATCTGGGTAATCTAGCAAAGATCCAAGAGATCCTGTAACACCTTGGCTCAGTTTACTATCCATCAACCTCTACAAAGATTTTTTTTTTTAAAGAAACTTCCATGATATGTGGAAGTCGTCCCCTCTTTAGTTCTTTTGACTTTTAAACTTTTCTATATTAAAATTGAGACTTAAATACCTTTTCTGTGATGTAGTGAGCCCTTTAATGCATCAATTAATACATATTTTAATTTACAGACAAGAGGCAGTCAGCATGTAAATCTGCATTTTCAATAACATCATTGTCCTTCTTTTAACTTATTTCCATACTTAATTGAATATTTTGTTACAACTCGAAAATCTATAAGTTTTTGGAAAATGAACAATTTTAATTCTTAATGATAATGATAAAATGCATATTTCACAAGCTGAGTATAATCAGGGTAAAGATGGATATGCCAGAGAGTAAATCTTTATCTTTGAAGCAGGTCATCAATGTATACATGTGCCATTATGAAGGAAAAGGAAATATTAAAAAAATATAAAATGTGAAAAATGTACTATTGAATTTTGTATTTAACATTCAAAGGGGAACTTTATGTAGAATATATTTTAATTATTAGATAATAGAAATCCCCTGGTAATGTATTTGTTACTTAATTTTCATATAATTTGATTTTTATAAACCTGTACTGTTCTAAAATAGAGAAGTATACTAAGATAAATAACAGATAAAAGTAAAATCAAATTATAGAGAGGTGAATAAATGCAGAAAAATACAACAGGTCACAGGGAAGAGTGGGAGTAGATAAAGGGTAGCAAAGAAAAAGAAAATCAGAGAAGGTCTGAAAAGGAATGAGAAAATACCAGAAAAAGAAAAGAAGAAGAGAGTCAGAAAGGAAGAAGCGGAAAACAAAGCATGGGGTAGGGAAGCAAGGAACAGAAAGGGTCACCAAGAGACCAGAAAAGATATGATCAGACAAAAAAGATTAAAAGGTTAATAAGATAAAAAAGGAAAGATTCAGACAAAAAAAAATCACTGCGGAACACTGTCAGAAGTCCTTTATTCTTAAAGACAAATTGACTTTGCTCTTCTCTAGTAATTACAATGTTATATTTATTTGAGGAAAAAAAACAGAATTATTTTTAAATATCAGTAAGCAACTACTTAATATGTCATAGGAAATTACATTATTGGAGCCACCTGATACCACAATTGCATAGCTTTGCACAAACTCTTTAAAAAGGACACTGATATGTAACATGGAGACAACCCCTAATCCTATTTTAGCACTAAAGAGGCTGACCACTTCTACCTTACTCCCCAGGAATGGCTGCAGTCTATACAATGACACACAACTCAGAGAGAAACGTCATGTGCCTTTAGGGAATCTAGTCTCACTCCTAAGGACCATGCAAAAATAAAACAATACAGACCAGGTAGTAATCAGATGTTCCCAAAAGAAAAGGTTCCTCTTCTCATTCACCATGATGCAATTTAAACCCTTCCCAACATGCCCTTAGGGTGAATACCCCTTGCATTTGGATCTGCAACCCAGCTTCACCACCCCCTAGAGCATTATAGCAGCTGAAAAATATTTGCCTCCTGGGTTCTACCTCCAGCATGTATAAAACACCTCACACCTTAATAAAGCTGCATATCCAACCCTGGAGCAACCCCGGTCCATTCCACTTCCACACATACTCTCTTAACTGGAAACCATCATTTCCCTGGCTCCTCAGCTGCCCATAATACCAACATTAGCAGCACCAACCCACCCAGGGAACGGTCTCCACCCTTCTAGGCAGTGTTAGTGCTCACGGGCTCATCTCAGTAGGAAGGAAGATACACCTGACAGAGGCACTTTTTCTGAGTAGACCTATTTGTTGGTGCAGCAGTGGCTATTGTGTAAAGTTTAACCCATGGTATTCTTAAAAATGGTCTATGGCCATAACTCATCTAGTCTATGTCCATGACAGTGTGAAGAGGGAATGTATTTGGATTTTTTAAATGTTACGTTCATCAACCAAAATTAAAATGTATTCTATTTCCAGATTAGAAATAATTAAATGTACAGAAGTATATTTCGAAATGAACTGTAATGTTGTGTTTAACAGACTGAATTGTGAAACCTCCTTGGAACACTCATATTTTGCAAGTTATAGACCTGCAAACTTACCTAACTAGCTAAACAAGGACAACTTGTAATTTTACAAATAATTAGTTAAATTAAGCTAAGTGGGACCTTTGCAAAAAGTCCCCTCTAACCAGATTTCTGTTTTAGAACAGGGTGACTTTACTGGGATCACTTTCACCACAAGGCTCTGTGGACACACAGTCTATCTTTCAACTCACTGTTTTATAATGTAGTTGAATGGGAAACAGGTAGGTGAATTGCTGCAGAGTGAGTAAGCACTAGTCAAGAAAACGATCAATGAATGAAAGTTCACCACAAACTGGAAGGGGATAATGGTAGCAGGAGGGGATATAATAGAAAGAATAATAAAAGTAATTAACTCATCCCAAAAAAGATTAGTCAGTTATAGTTAAAGGAAAAATCTCCAGAGAGTAATCACAAAATACATCACTGAGTCAGCAACCAGAGGTGTGGTTTGTCTCCATCTATGCAATCCCTTTCAGCAACTATTCAATTGCTGATGCTTCCCACAATAAACTGTGAGCGTCTGCGGTCTAGAGTGTGCCAGCTTTAAAGGTAGGATCCACCCAGGCCCTCAGGCAGGCTCTACAGGGTGCAGCCAGCACTCCCTCCACATAGGTGTGTACACCACGTGTGTCCTAAGCCCAAAAGCAAGGGGGTGGATTTTGGAACTGGAAGGCTTGGGGACTTCTATCATTCTGGGAACTGTAGGAAGGCAGAAAGAAAACAAAACAAAGAGCCACCCTCACCCAGCTTGCTTCATCCTGTTTCACACCATTCTCATTCTTACCTGTTATTTTGAAAAAGACCAGTTTTCTCTTCTAAGTCCCTGACATCACTGTCCCCTTTGCTATTGCTTGTCAGGACTGATCCAGCCTCAGTCATGAATTTCCCTGAGGCTCTGGCATTTGTTGGGGATGAGAAAGGGAAAGAGGGGAGGTGCCTGCCAGTAACCTGGCAAAATGTCTAGAAAGTGGGAATCAGGAAATGAGCTTTTGAACATCACAGTCTAACCTTGACTGTTTCCCACCAATATGGCTTTTCCTTTGTGTTCTGGCTCTCTTAGTTCTCATTCCTACTTTGGGTCAGAGACCCTATAACCAATAACCTCATCACTTGGTGCACAGTCAACATACCACCTATTCTGCGTTCCCATAATGTGCTGTCTCCTTCCTTAAAACACTATTGTCTCTTTACATACCCATGATTCCAGTGACCAACACATACACATTCTCTGCCTCCTCATCCACCTTTTATAGATAATTGCCCCAATGTGTCACAAGGAATATGCCTGGTCTCCAAGTACCTTTCCAGGCATCATTCCCTTAGTCACGGTCTCCTTTTTAAGTCCCCCACAGCCTACAGCAGAGGTTATCAAAATTTGCTATGTACCAGAATCACCTGGTGCAGGCCTACCCAAGTTTGAAAAGCTCATGTCTCCAATGAACTGGGAGCCCAAGTGGTATGCGGCACACAGAAGAAAACAGACTGTGGAGTAAAGCTCTGTCCTCCTCTAGGAGTTCTGCTCCACCCTGGAACTCTTAAAAAAAAAAAAAAAAAAACACCCGAGCCACTTTGCAGCCTAAGTTCCCCTGTCCCCAAACCAGCCTCTGGAACGCAGAGACACCCCCTCTACTTCCACCCTTTGCTTCCTCCCAGAAGGTTCCCCCTGGTCTCTGCTTCTTCTCCCCGGGTTGTCCACCAACTCCCGGAGGAGAGAAGACACAAATCCAACGTCCACCACGGGCGCCTGTCCCTCCGGGAACCCGAAGCCACCCTACTTGAGACTTAACTTTTCAAACACCCAAATCACTTTCCTCTCCACGATAATGAAAGAAAAGTAGACGGGACAGAGGACACTGAACTCCGCAGCCCGGTGAATTTCCTATCCCGCGCGCACTCCTAAGAGGCGGCCCCTTTCCCGGTCCTCTGCCCGCCCAGCCGAGGGTCAGTACAGTCCAGGGCCCCCGTCGCACCCCCCTCCACGTGCCCGCCAGTCTCCCGCCCGCCGAAGCCCCGGATGAGAGCTGGACGCCCCACTTACGGTCAGAAGCGCCCGGAGCAGCGCGCAGCCGCGCCCGCTGCGGAAGGTTTGTCTCCCAGGAAGGCGGGAGGGCGAGGGAGGGGAGGGGGAGTTACCTGCCGAGCGTCAGGTCGGCGGAGGGAAGCTCATTCCGGCCCGGACCGCACCTTCCCGGGACTAAGTGCAGAGCTGAGAGAGGCGGGCGTGGAAACGAGTTGCAACAGGTCCATAGTCGTGTCACACCAAACCCCTCTCAGCCAGAAAGCGCCTCAGAACCTGTCTGAACTCAAAATCCCAACCCTCTACCAGCAAAGTAGGAGGCTTTACTTTCCCGTCCGCCCTCGAGGCTACTGGGCATTTACAAGGCCAGCTATTTCGGCCAAGCACCCTGGAGACCCGGAGAACAAGGGCGCTCACCTGGGAAGACGGTGAATTTCGGAGGTGCGCCCATTCCCAGTCATTACAGGGCTCCGGAATGCACTTGGAAGCCAAGAGGGCCGCAGGGTGTGAGTGAGCAATTTACCACCCTCGGGAGAGGGGGGCGCCTTTAGCAGCACAGTACATAATTTTAGGCAGCAGCCAGCAAAACAGACCCCTACCAAACCACCTAATGGCCCAGGCTTGGCAAATTGGACCAGGACGTAGAAAGGCGGAAGAAAAAACGAAACAAACAAAACCCTGTGCATTACCTTTTTATATGAATAAAGCAATTAAATATCACCAAATAATTGGTGCTGAATTTAGACTGTCCTGGTTATTGACTTGGGATAAAAAAAAAAAAAAAAACCACCACCGATTTAAAATGGGGACACCTGTATGAAAAGCAAGTAACTAGGCAGGATGCTGTGGAACAATACTATGGAAATGGAGACATTATAAATTGATTTTAACATAAAGCTTTCAATAAAATTCATCTTGATTTCCTCATCTACATTTCACTAAATCTCTTATGAGTGTTTTTAATAGTTGTATAATCATGTAGTCCGCAAGATGCAGTCATTTCCAACAAACGTTAAAAATGAACCTCGTATGGGAAGAATGAAATTTAAGGCATATTTTAAGCTTCTGACATGATATGTATATAAATTATCATAAAACGAAATTGACCTTAAAAATGACTTTTATGGCTCTCCCCCCCCCCCCCCCCCCCCCA
>JAGFMF010011393.1:4958238-4999561 GCA_019455555.1 Galemys pyrenaicus
AAAGACGGGGAAGATGCCAGAGGGTGCACAAGGGACTGAGGTGATGGTGCACGGGTGAAATGGTGGTGGGTACCCCCTGGGGACTACAAATAATGTCAACTATAACTAATAATAATTAAAAAAAAAAAAGAATGTTGCGGTAAATGTCCTTATTTATTTGAAAATATATATACATATATATGTATCATAAATATTTCCATAAAAGCATCCCCCTGGCTTCTCACACCTGGTAAGTTCTAGGTTTATAAACTTTGATGTGCTTTTACCTCTAAAAGTTATCATAATTATAATTTTAGATTTATTTCTGTAAAAATTAAACTCCCCTGGTTCCTAAAGAATGCCCAATAATTCCCAAAGAGAAAGCACCATCTGTTTACACTCACCACTGGATTCCTACATGCAGAGTAGGAACTCAATAAATCTATGATAAATGAAAGAATGAACAACCTAAATGAATTCATAAGATAGTACAACTTAGAATACCCTGTCTTTAATGGCTCCAAATAACACTTCCTTACTTTTGTCTCTTAACAGCTCCTGTAGCTGACTTTTCTTTTCAGAATTAAGCGTGTGTGTGTGTATATAGCATTAGCTTCAAATATATCGCTTCAAAGACCCAACTTCTACATGACTCAGTTTCAGACTTCCAATATCAAAATTTTTCTCTTAATCACTCCTCTATCACTAACATAACATTATCTATAGTTAAACACAGATAGTCACAATTTTCTGCCTTTTCGAGTCCACATATTCCAGCCAAAAGTGTATTTTACTGGTGGGGATTAAGCAAGAATTTATTTTAAATACATGAAACTTAATTAAGCAGGTGTTCCCTTAATGCTCCAATTCTGCTAACAGATATTGGGAATATAAAATGCACCATCACTAGATTATTAGTTGGAGAAAAGGAATAAAGGGAGAATGTTTAACCAAAGGGAAAAAAAGTATACGGTGTTATTGTAGACAGATTACATTGTCACCTGTTGTTATTTAAAGAATACAATTTTTCCTTCCTTTTTTCTTTTTTTCCCCCAAAATAACAACAACCAAATTTAAAAAAACACAATAAAACAAACCAAAAATAAATAACTATAAATCAGAGACATTATGCAGGGTCAGGAAGAGATAGGGATCAAAATGAAGGCAGGAAGAGCACAAGGGACTATGGTGACGGTGAGTGGGTGAATTCGTGATGGAAATCCTATGGGACTACAACTGAAAGAAAGCAAATACTGTAAAAAAAATAAAATTAAAATAAAAAACAGGTTTTTTTAAAATAAAAATACTCTATTATAAAAAGCAGTTGGGATATAAGAACATCTGGAGTGAGAAATGGTGAGAAGAAAATAGAAATTCAAATGAAATAGAAATCAAAATCCAATAGCATGACCTACATTTATTGAGTCCAAGTTTTAGTGGCAATTGATTTTGATTCAATTTGTCATGATTACTTAGAAGTGCATCTTAAATTTCTGCCTCCAAATTCATATCCCTATATCTGGCATAATTATAATAATACTGATTAACCTTAAAGAGATGTTGGGTACCTTAGAAAACCTGCAATTATCGTGCAAAAGTCCAGTATTACCACTATGGTTATTGTTACTTCAGGTATTACACAACTACTTCAAACATAAAAGACAAGATAAGCCCTAAGATTAATTTGGACAGAAACCAATCTTATTCTTTCCGTGGAGAATTCCATTTTGATGAATAACCTTGGATGCCTGTGTTCTAAAGATATAAAATGTTTCAAAATAACCCCTCAATAATTAAGTTTTCATAGAGTACAGCCAAGTTTTCTCTTGCATTTTAGAGACAAGTCAATAAAGTTCTAGAACTATAAAATTAGTCTGTGTAGTGGCCCATATTTAGACACATGGCTAGAGAAGCAAAGAAAATGTATAATGAGAAGGAGGACAGAAAGGAACTAGGCAAAAGAAGACAAATGATGAAAATGAGTCTTAATAGCTTTCCACTTCATATCGGAACCCTAGTTAAGGATTTGAACCATATCTTGTCTTTAGGCCTTAGGGGATATGTACCCATCTTCATAACACACTTTCTGTTCCTACATTTCTAGATACATACTGCTTTCTGTTTATTGCTATCTAAACAATTGTAACTAATTAATTAGTTTGTGATGAGGAAGTTAGAGTAACAGACCCTCAAATAATGTGGGATTAGTTAAATCAGGAAAGTGCCAGGTACGGACAGGATTTTTCCTATGCCAGGGGGAGAAATTGATAGTCCATACCATGCCATAATAAACTATTTGATTAAGTTACTATTTGTTGACTGCTGAGATTTAGGATGAAGCATGACTGAAAATAATAGCAAGAGGTAACATATTTGTGAGACTATTTCTTGCACCTTGACATTTTTAATTCCAACTCAGGAAATGTTCCAGTTCTGCATTCAACTACAAACATATAAAGAAAACCAGGGTCATTCATTTAAACATTTGTGGTCTAGGCAAAAATTAAAAAAAAAAATGAATCATATGAACTGCAGTAGCTAGATAAGGAACTGTGGATGAAACTGATACTCTGCTTTAAAAAATTATGGAATCCAAACATCGACTGACATATCTAAACTGGATGTCTGTAAAAATACTAGTCCTGTACCACACAGTCCCAACAGTAATGATTCCTGCATTTCACTGTAAAGTTCATTCCATCACTACTTCATCATAAGGAAGGGACAGGACAGGGTCATGGCAAGAAAGATTCCTTAATCCATTTCTTCCCACTCCGTGTTGTGTAGATGAGGTCAGTTAACTGTGAAAAATGGGGAAGGTTAAGCACTGGTGAAGGCTTGAAGTCATAGAGAGGGAGACTTTATGTTTAAATGGCTTTTCGAGAATGTCTTGACAGGCAGCATCTTAAGGAAATGTTTTGTCTTCTGTAAACTGTGTTCCTCTGAGTGACTTCGAAAGACTTCCCATGATGATTCAGGGAGCTGTGAAACTCTGAGGAACAGTGGCCCATGATGATGTGTGGCTAGTGTTATCTTCCTGGATCACTCTCAGATCTAAATTCAAACACCGCTAGGTAATGTTTGCAGGTAATGTTTGCATACCTATGTGAGTATGTGTATACACACGCCCATACACAGGAAAACCTACCTCATACTCCTCTGGGGGTGGGGTGACATTGAAAAGTACTGTACTGAATTAGTAAAATATTTACATTTATTTCATTAAAAATACATCCAATTTCCTACCCACCATTGTTTATTAGGTTTGTTTAATGTCCCTCAGTTGTCTCTGTTCAGGCCACACTCCTTTTTGGACCTAGAAACCATATTTTCTCTGTACTTTTCGCTAAGTACATGGGGCTAAGGATCATAATACCCTTACTACTTCTTCACACTAGTCATAGCTACAGTGATCAGCACATGACCTAGTATTCCAGTTTAATGGAAAAAAACAAAAAACAAACAACAAGCCAAAATAAAACCAACAACAAAATGCTATCATTAATGACATCTTGTTTCTTTTTTTAATTAATAACTATCTGAATAATACTAAAATGCATAAGGAATAACATAACAAGGATCCACGTAACCAATAGAGCTAAAGTTCCAATACATCCCATAATTGCTCATATCCCTGGGATCTTGAACAGGTAATCAATGTCCCCAATTGGTATTTGTCATTCCCATGGCTGCTATTTTTTTTTTTTCACCTATATGCATTCCTACATGTTCTCTAGGATTAAATTTCCAATTATATCAACATATCCCATTGCAATTAGAGATGTTAGTGACTATCTTTCTTTTGAGGTTGTTAGAAACTGAGTTCTTGGAGTAGGGAATATCAGCCTCCATCTTTCCTGCTGACCTGGGAAATGCTGGAAGAGGAATTTAATTTACCTAATGAAGAAAAATGAATCATGAACTCTGGAGGGAGAAGAAATTTTACTGAGTTGATTGAATCCTGAATACAAGGATGTCTAAATCAACAATCAGTTCCTATTTTTAAACTTACTCTGATTTTGGTTGGGTTTTATCTCCACAAATCAAAGAACTCTCATATATAATCCTCATACCTTGAAATGAAATGTCATAGGTAACCAAACCCTCAAAAGTGTGAGTGCAGATGTCACTGTCAGCAGCAATGATCTTTGTCTCTGGACAGGGATTTGGGAGGAATTATGATTAACTCTGGTGGTTCCTAGCACTCAGACCCCTGCTATCATTAGGTGAACTTTAGGGGACCTCAGAAAAATAGGTAAGCATGTAAACAAATATTGATTGGTTTCAGAAGCCTTGAATGAGCTCCCAGGAAACAGAAGCAAGCTTAGATTCCTATGTCATTTATCTAAAAGTGGAAAGGGACAGCATTTAGCTTTGTTAATAAAGCAAAGCACAGATGACTGAGGGTTATAAAAACAGTACCTTGTGAATTATAAAACTAAACAAATTATTTTCTAAAAAAAAAGTTAGAACAAGCAAAAACAGGGAGGTAAGAAAATATGATTGGTACCCAAGAGTGGCAGAAGTCATAGACTTCATCTTCCAAACACTCTCTCGAGGTAGTAAGTAAAGTACAATCTACTGGGGTGCAGTTGGGCAGGGCAGAAATGGACCATCACCAGTTGAGGGCTCTGCTGGAAGCCATTTTGAAGTGACTTTGAAAGATCAGCAGAATACTAAAAACCCTTACTGGGAGAAACAGCAGTAGGTTTAAGATTCTGTGCTTATTCCAAGATTCCTAATGCTCATTATCAATCACCCTGCACAGCATTCAAATATAAATTAACAAATAGAAGAGTGGCAATGTAATTGCTACAGAATCCTCAAATGGAAAACAGGGACTCTATTAATGACCGACTATTAATTCAACAATCAGGTTATTAACCATATCTACAAAGTATGATATATGATATGATATGAGTAGACTAAGCAATTATCATCCTACAGAGGGATTCCCATCATAGGCTTCTTTTAAACATGGCCTCTAGAGAAAAATGCACCTGGTAATTCTCACAGTAGTCAGAGCAAAGAGAGGCAGATGTGTCTCTTAGA
Source organism: Galemys pyrenaicus (assembly GCA_019455555.1). Taxonomy (NCBI): domain Eukaryota; kingdom Metazoa; phylum Chordata; class Mammalia; order Eulipotyphla; family Talpidae; genus Galemys; species Galemys pyrenaicus. Next base: position 4,963,270 of record JAGFMF010011393.1, read on the forward strand.
ACTGATGAAATGACAATATTCCTATGGAATGATTTGTGTTAAGGTTCAGTGGCAGCTATTTGGTGTTTCTCCTCCTCCTTTACAGAAATGATAGGATTATTATAATTATCTATTATTTTCTCCACCCAGCCTTATGGATTGCATTAAGGTGGTTAAATATATCACAGAGACCCACATCTGGACCTAATCAAGGGGGAATACACATCAGCAGAGGTGTCATCTAGAGATAATATATATTTGTTGTCCTTTGAAGAGGAGCTAAGTATATATTTGGTGATATCTGGGATTATTATAGAATGTTATGTGAGGATATCTCATAATTGGTCATAATATAGATGATGGGTAGCCATGGTTGAAATGGAAATGGACTGGGAAATATTTCTATTAGCACTTCTACCTTTGTGCAGCCATTCTTTCCTCAGTCATATAATTCTAGTGGGGCTATCAATAAGAGAGTGTGTCTCTAACCTTATCTGTATGTACTGCCTCAAAAATAAACACATGATATATATATATTTTTAAAGATTTATTTATTTATGCATACAAGCACAGGGTACAAGCCAGAGATGTGGGGGGGGGGTGAGAGGATTCACCACAGAGAACGGGGAGCAGAACTGAGGGGAACAGCGGGCACAGCAGGAGAGGTCTGTGCGCCATGTGGGTCCCTCCCTGGCCGGCGGCAGGATGGAACTCGTGCTGCAGTGGCTGTGATTTGCTTCATAGTGCGTTGCTTAACCCACTGCACCACCAGGGAAGCCAACACATGATATATTTTTCTTAACTAGAACAACTGATCTTACGTGGACTACTGCCAAGGGAGGCTCAGTCCCAACAAAAATTTTCCTCTGGGTTGCATATTTGGAAGATAAAGAGAAAACTAGTACAGTATATATCATGAATCTAAGAGATCCCTCTTCCCCAGACATATGGAGAATGTTCATCTGATGTTAGAACATGAAGGTTACATAAAGAAGGAAGCAGTGGGGTTGGAGATATACATATTAGAAAAATGTTTTCATTCTGAAATCTAGTTGATCTCAAATCTAGAAATACCTTTGACTCTTCCTATGAAGTGATTAAATAAATTTCCCCTTATGCTTTGAGTTGTTCCTGTCCTAATATATTCTGATATATGCCCCCTGGCATGCCTTTGGGTGAAGTAACATGTATTTCCTCAGATTTCCTCTAGTTTCAGTGTAGTTGAGTTTCTGTTATTATTTAGCGATTAATAGCATTGTAGATCGGATATATTTATATATATGGAAAGACTATGTGTTGAAAAATCCAGAGTAGGACATGGTCATAGTAGTTTTTTTTCCCCCTCAATGCTAACAATAATCCTTCTTCCTCTGGAAACTGTCACAAGCATTATAGGGTGAGATGATAGCCATTTTTAGATTTTATCAACTCCTCGATCTTAACAGTCAGAAAGAGGTCATTGGGCCAAATTGGACTGAACACATTTTCTCTCCTATTTAGACATGGTCTAGAAAATCAGTTAATTAGCCCTGGCATGTGACAGAAATTATAGCATATAATCTTGGGGATAGTGGCAATACCATTCCACCTTAGAAATGAAAAGCAGAGAAAGCCATTAAGAAATATGAGAAAACTGATGCAGATGTGCAGAGATAAGAGAAATTGGAAGAGAATTTTGATGGCTCTGCTGGGCCTACTCCCATTGCCTTTTGAGTCTCAACGCCACTCCAGCCCTTGGGTAACTCCTTCATCTTTGTAAATTCAATGAAGCTTCAGTGTATGTTGCCCTACTGCTAGTTGGGTTTCTGTTTACTTGCAACTGGATATTAAAAAAAATTAGCTGTGTTGCTATAATAATTTTAATAACAACAATAATAATGTTAAGTAACATTTATGGAGCATTTTTCATAGTTTTATAGAAATCAATCTTCACTCTAAACTCATGCAATAGATACTAGCCCTAATTTATATAAGAAGAAATTAGTGTTAACAGCTATTATTACATATTTAATTGAAAAATTATTCAAGAAAGTTATTTTTAGAAATTAAAGAACAATAAATATTGAATTCCTTGAAATAACCTGTGATATTATATTAAACTTTCAAGAGAAAAGGTGAGGAATAATCCCAGGAAGAGAACAAGTTCTCTTTTTAGTATTGGTTATTCATTGGCATGGTATGATATTTATTAAGAAGTAAATGCCAACCATCAGCTGACAGTATGAGTCATTTTGACAGATACTATTATTTGATCCAAAAATCTCCCCAAACAAAAAAAATGATATCCCACTGATACTGAGACTATTTTAAATTCTCAGAGAAAATCTTGTGAATATGTTCAGAGAGATAACACTTAGTGCATTCTCTCTTCAGTATCCAGTTTTGTTTTTCCCCTGATATTTTGCTTAGCTGAAGTTCTGGCATTAAATTTTAAACAAATACTTACATGACTCAGACAATTTGATGTGACATGAAAGAACAATTTTGCCCCCAGCTGAATTGAACTCACGTGGCTGCCTAAACAAAATGTCTAAATGCCTAAAAAACATTAACCATGGGAAATCTTACCTATGACATGATCTGCCATAATGTAATTAAATGTAAAAATAGGGTGTGATTCTAATATTTCATTGTGTCTTCTACTACATCTGTACACTTTTATGTAGTAGTACTCACTAGATATTTTTGAAAAAAAATCAATGTAAGGTGGATCTAATTTTAAACTGCATCCAGGGACAATTTGTACATGATCCAAAAGGCTTTCATTCCAACAATTCACCACTATCATAATTTCTTGTTAATGTTCCACAGATTGCTGAAATGCATTTTTACCACATTATCATTAATTTTCATGTTGGTGTCCCTGATGAGAATGACTTCCTTAATATCAGAGCCTGCACATATTTCTTTGCCTTTCTTTCTTTGGTGCCTAGCACATTATGAAGCGCTTGATAAAAACTGGTAAAATGAATCAATATTATACCAAACACAGGATTATTTCAAGGTTCCAGTGGTTTCACATACATGAGTTAGTTCAATTAAAGGAATACATGAGTAGTTTGGCTACTTATGTCTCTCTTCGCTGCTGTCATCTACATAATTCTGAGTTACTCTAATTTCTTGAAGATACCAATACCTAGTTTAGTCTCTAATTCTTGGTTAAGTGCAATATTCACACAGATCATCTTCTTGTATACCCTGGTCACTAGACTTTTTATCTCTTTTCCAATAATCTTAACCTCCAATTTACCTCAAGTAACTATCATAGACTTAGCAATTACCAAAAATAACACCTTCTCTGTAATACTAATTTCAAACATCACACTCTGTGATAGCCATCTTCATTCTGCTTATTCCTACTAGACCTTTAATACATGAAACCTCAACCACATTCAATTCATTAACTTTAACTTTTTTTTACTCCTCTTTGATTCTATCACTCCCACTGCTCTCCTTTGATTTCATGGTCTATCATTACAATAATCTATAGTCCATATATACATATATATGCTTGATTCTTTTGTCCTTTCCCTCCATTGTATTCTCCTAGCCAAGTGCTCAGTCCTGGATGTAAACAGGTTTCCATCATTTCTTCCTCACAACCACAGAGGGACTATTGTTGGAGAAAAACTTACCACAATACTGACTCCAGTTTTTATTTATAAGTGATGTGTCATCTAAGGGCATTCCCCTACTAAACTTCCCTTGTTCGATTATTCTTCCTGCTGATTGCCCCCACTATTTCCCATTTTTTGTTGTTCCCCAAATTGACATCTCTTTCACCCTTCCATTCTCAATTAATTACTTTGTCTCTTATTTTTCTGAGAAAACTGAATAAATCATTAGAAAATATCCTGACATGCCCCCAAACAAATATAAAAACCTAAAAAATTATTGTTCCAACCTTTAAATAATCTATTCTTACTCCTATCAATGACTAATTCTTCCAGCTGGGCACTAGATTACATGAGCTGTCATTCATTCAAAGGCACACGGTGACTCCCTCTCTCTCTTTCATCAACTTTTCTACCAATCCTCTCTATTGAATTTCTTTCTGTGAACATACAAATATGTTAAAGTAGAAGGGGAAATAAAACCTAATTCCTCATTTCTCTACTTCTCTTTACAGAAAAGCTTCTAATAAAATGAGTTGTCTTTATAGGAGTCTTTAGTGTTTAATCTTTTCTTTGTTTTTTTTTTTTTAAAGATTTATTTATTTATGCATACAAGCACTGGGGTACAGCCAGAGGTGTGGGGGGTGGTGAGAGGATTCACCACAGAGAGCGGGGAGCAGAACAGGAAGATCAACTGAAGTACACTGCTGAGGGGAGCAGCGGGCACAGCAGGAGAGGTCTGCTGCACCATGTGGGTCCCCTCCCTGGCCGGCAGCAGGGATTGAACTCGTGCTGCAGTGGCTGCGGTCAGCAGGGATTGAACTCGTGCTGCAGTGGCTGCGGTTTGCTTCATAGTGCGTTGCTTAACCCACTGCGCCACCAGGGAGGCCCTAATCTTTTCTTTGAATTGTTTCCTTAATTCATCCAATGAGAACTTTCTCCCCCTCTCAGTAAAAACAGCTCTTAACAAAATTGCCCATAATATTCACAGTGCCAAAAGCAGCACTCATTTTAAACTTTTTATTTAAATACACACACACACACACACATACCCCAATGTTATTCTTGAAAGTTACCTCCTTATTCCATGCCCTTTGCCCTCCAAGACAACTCCCTAGCTGCTCCTTCTCAGTTCATTTGTGATTCACCCTCATTTTTTAGATTTAAAAATACTAGTGCTCCTCATATACTAGTATTTATATCTTTTGACCTCTTCTTTATATATACTGTACTTATTCCCTAGGTAATCTTTATCTATACTTAGGCCTTAAGTAATCGCTATCATTTTATCTTCAGCCCAGACCTCTCCCTTGAACTACAGAATCATTTATCAAATGTCCCCACTCTAGTTCAAATTGGAAATATAAAATTAACATATCCAAAGTAAGTTTTGGTAAGGCCAACCATTTTAAAGCAAAACAAAACAATTCAATGTCACTTGTAATCTTCCCCAAATCTGTCAATAGTATCTCCATTCCTTTTAGTTTCAGCTAAAATTATGGATGCATGCTTGATTTTGCTGTTTATAATATAATGTGCACCAAACTTAACAACAATTCCTATTGTCTTTTAAAATATATTCTGAATCTCTCCGTTTATTATTAGTCCACTACCTCTTAAGCCCGGTCATTTCTTACTTGGATTATTATAAATATGTTTTCACATTTCCTCTTATGTTCACTAAACTTAGATTCTGTTATTGATGAAAATATACAAACAATAGCATGAACAAGGTAGGAATTTTCAGGAAGTATCACATTCCTCTGGGACCTGAGATCATTTAATATCATTGTTTTAGCACATTAAGAGAATTGCCCCACAATCTAAGATACCTGCTTAGTCCAGGCACTTATTTGCATTCTGATGAGCAAGAGAGGAGGACATCACAAAGTATCTGTCCTTATCCTTTAGAATGTTCCTGTTATATCTTTCCTTACCAGAAATTTCTACTTATTTCTAACCAGAAAGTTGTCATGTGGCCATGCCTCACTGTATGATAAGCAGAGAAGAACCTGAATCCTGTCATGAGAGGGTGGAGCTAATAATCAGAGTTCTGTTATCGATAAGTAAGAGGAAAGTAAACATTGGGAGATATCTAGCAGTTTCCCCCATACCTTCCTATAGTGTATTCTTGTAGGTGTTTTCAGCAAGAACAATTATTTTAGTCACTCTATCACTGGAAATACAAACCACCTTAATTACTAGAGGAACTTCTTAGCTAGTCTTCCTACCCTTACCCAGAGTGTCTATTTTCATGGAACAGCCAGAATGAAATTTTAAAAATATATCTTGTGTCATTCTTCATTACAAATCCTTACAAAGGTATCTATTTCCATGTAGAGTAACTTCCAATGTCCTTACCATAGCCTGCAAGGTCTTGTACAAATGGTCTTCCCACTGCCTCTAATTTCACTGTCACTGACTTCCCCCACACTCACTATTCTATACTCACATTGTCCTCCTAGCCATTAATTATGCATTTCACACATAGTGCCTTTGTACTTACTTCCAGCTGGAATGATCTCTCAAATATTCATGTACATACTAGATATGACATCAGTAGTGAAGTTTTCTCCAACTACTCTACACAAGAGAAATACCCCCAGTCTCATTTAGTCCCTTTACCCTTTTTATTTTATTACCCTTTAACCTCTGTAGCCTATTTTATTTCTTTACTTATTCTTATTTGTTTGATTTTACAATTTTTATGATCTCTCCGATTAGCATGTAATCTTGTCAAGGTCAGGGACTTTACATTTGTTCAGTATTCTACCCACAAACACCAAGAATAGTATTTGGCACATAGAAAGCATCTTATATACAAGGAAGGAGTAAATTAAGTTTGGTTAGCTGATGGGGAAAGAGTTGATACCTAGTATGAAAAAAATTTCTTCATTAACTTTTTTTCTGCATACACTAACAGTACTAATTACTCATTTAATAATGGTTTCATGTATTAGATTAGAAGTCCTGCTACAGGAATGTTCTTGATCATTCTGATATCCTGATGTGAAGCAGGACTATTAAACGCATACCTCCCATATTAAATGCTTACGGAATTTGAACAGATTTTCCTTACCATGGAGTTTGCTCTAAGCAAAAATCATTCTTAAAGTTAAGGAGGTTTCTTAGAATTACACTTAGTTACAAGGCTTACTACAGCCATGTTTCTCATGTGATCAAACTCTTTTAGAGAGTTTCATATATCTAAACTGTGATTAACTCTTTCAACCTCTGATGAAAATGATATTGAAAGACATGTTAGTACATTTTGCTCTAATAATTTTCTATCATAAGTATCCAAAAAGTTCTACAATTTTTTCTTAAAAATTCATGTTTGGATAAAAATGTCCACTATATTCTCTCAGTAGCATCTGTTTTGTGAGTTACAACTATACTGAAACTAACATGACTTGATCTAATGCGATAACCTGACACGTTTTAGTACCTTAGACTGGTTAGTTATCTTTTTTTTTTGTTAGTTATCTCTTATACCATGATTCTGAAGAAATTAAATTTTTAATCCAAGTTTCAAGTTAAGAAGTTTATTTTCTCCCAAATGGATATTTCTGTTATATACATTTATTCCTAGGATAAATAATAATGCAAGTAGATTGTGTTTCTCTAGTTCCTAGAGACTCTGTATCTTTAAATAAAACACATGCAATGTATTCATTGAGTATTTACCATTAAATACCTCTTTTGAATATTTACTTAATAAGTAGATATCATCCCATTTTGAAAATGGGTAACCTGAGATTCAGATGACCTCATCCAAGCCCACACAGCTAATATATTAAAAAACTGGGATTTAAACTAGCTAATGTTTGGCCCCTAGAGACACAACCCTTAACCACTACTGTAGACAATGCCTTTGTCCTTCTCCTTTTTTTTTTCCTTTCAATGAAAGGTCTAATTCCTTACATTTCTTATTTCTGGCTTTAGTCTAAAATGATTTAAGAAGTAATTTATTTTCATTTTTGCTACTTTCTCCACATCGTGTTAATATTGTAACCCATCAGATCCACAACCACTTTATACTGCAAACAAATTAAATAGCATGTATGCAAATAATATATTTAAATGTAATTAGTACATTTAAATGTAGTTAATGCATGTTATATAATTAATGTATAGGAGATTAATATAATCTCCTATAATGGACATTTTTGCTGTATCTCTTTGTCTCTATGATAAACAACACTGAACAAAAATATTAAGCTGATAGGAAATTCTACTAATATATCAATCCTAAAGTGGGCTTATTAGGTCAAAGGGTAAATACATTTGCAAATATCGTAAGTTGTCCTCTGTTCTAGTTATTGTTGCATAACAAACTACCTCAAACATTAATCAGTTAAGACAGAATGTATTATGGTCATGATGTCTGTGTGTCCACAATTTACAAAAAAAAACTGGATACTTTCATTGGGATTGCTCACATAGTTGTAGTGAGAAGTAGTGTGGCCACAGTGATCTAGATGTTCTACTTTGATGACTGATTCAAGTGGTTTAGCCACTGTCCAGTGGATTCAGTTACTTTCTGTGGTTTAGCCATTGCCTGGTAGATACAGTTCCTTGCCATAAAGACTTTCCACAGAGCTGCTTGAGTGTCCTCAAATGAGGGTATTGGGTATAATCAATAGTGAGAGATTCATGGTAGAATGCCAAAACCTATAACACATTTCATGATATAGCCTCAGAAGTCACATATTATCACCTTCAACAGAGTTTTTAGTCAAATGTCCAGAGCCCACCCAAAATAAAAGAAGGGAATATAAGCCTCACTTCTTGAAGCAGAATTGTTAACACATTATGAGAAGAGCCTCTGGATGGGATATTGCCACAAACAACTTGGAAAATACAATTGTTAAGCACTCCCTGAGTTTTGCACATTGACACTGTCATGATCAATGAATGAAGATGCTGGTTTCCCTAAATTCACTAAACACATTTTGCTACCATTTTTACTACTTGTCAGCCTTACAAATGACAAAGAAAATTTTCCATATAAGTTATCATTTGCATTTCTCATACTGTCTGTTCATATATTTAAGATCTATTTGCATTTCTTCTGTTAACTTTTCATTATACCCTTTGTCCTCTTTATAATTGGTTAGTAATTACTTCTTTATTAATTTGAAGAAGATTTTTATAAATTAAAGGAGTTAAGTCTTTGAAACTTGCAATAAACATTTAGTTTGCCTTTGTATTAATTTTTCTTATTGTAGTTTTTATCCATGTAGAAATTTAAAATTTTAATTTTGATGTAATCATATACATCAATATATCATTTCATGGTCTTGATTGTTGGCATGATATTTTCAGAAATCTCCCTAATTGTGAGATTTAAAAAAGAATCATCCTCACAACCCCTCCCCTTAGGACATTAAAAAAATAACAAGTGTTGGAAAGGCTAGAGAAGCTAGAACCACTGTGCTTTGTTGATGGAAAATAATGCTGCTGGTGTAGAAAATAGAAAATAATTCCTCAAAAAGTGAAACTGAGAATGACCATATTAATCTAATATTTGCACTTTTAAATATGCACATAAATAAATTGAAAACAGGTATTTGAACAATGTTACAGTATCATTCACAGTAGTGATAAAGTGGAAAAAACTCAAAGGTTTGCCAACAGATGAATGGATAAAAAACAAACAAACAAGAACTGTGGTGTATATGTGCAATAGAACATAATTCAGCATTAAAAACAATCAAATTCTGATATGTAATACAATACAGGCAAATCTTGAAACCATTGTACTAAATGAAATAAGCCAGGCACAAAAGGGTGAATATGGTGTGATTCCACTTGTATGAAATAACTATAATGGCTAAGTTCACAGAGACAGAAGGTGGAACAGTGCAGGGAGGGGAGTAGAGATTTATTGTTTAGTGCATATGTAGTTTCAGTGTGGGATGACAAAATAGCTCTGAAAATTGATTGTGGCTATGATTGTACAGTAATAAGCAATGCATATTTTACCACAATGGAAATATATTCTGATATTATTTAATACATGCGAACGCTAATGTTTGTTAAGTCCAATACTGGATTAATTTATTAGCTGCAAGAACTGGTCCAATTAAAAAACAACTTATACAAAGACTTTTATTTATTTATTTAGTTAGTTAGTTTTAAACCAGTTAGTTTAATATTAAAATAGAACTTATTAAAATGTTTAATTGCTAAGAATTATGGAAACTTTTCTGATATATACATTTAAATATAAAATAAAACACAATGTGTTTTACTAATTATAGTGATTTTACTCTAAGAAGGAAAAAGGAGGGGCTACCCCTTAGACTACTTTTTCTATCAAAATTCAAATTTGATAAGTCTTTTCAAAGATAAGTCAGGTTCATTAATTATTTCCCTTTAGAAAAATTTGTTAGTATTACTGGTGTTATGTTCTTTATTAGTGCTATACTACATCCAGCTTAAAAGTCCTTTTTCAAAATCCATTAAAGAATCCATAATGGTATACCTGTTTTTACTAAGAAGTATATACATTATATATGTGATATTTCCCCAAGAATCACAACTTCAACTCTAATGACCATTATTTTTACTTCCAGGAATTTCAAGCAATGGTTTTATATAAAACCCAAGGTTTCCATCTTATTTTATCTTAGTGCTCTAGGAAGTGATACTCTATTTTCAGAAATTATTCCTAAATACACCTTTACTAACAGTAAAGTAAAAAATAAAATATCAGTGTGGCTAGTACAATCTTATTAAATACCAGAGTGGAAAGAGATAAAGTCAGAGAGATTGCTATGCCCATACTGCATAAGGTCTTCAGGATTTTTATCTTGTGATAGATACTGGGGGGGGAGGGGGGGAGGGAGGGTTAGGAGACAAGTAATTTTTAGTAAAATAATGTTTGGAGGATTCAGTAGAAGGATAGAGGCAGAAGCAGTTGGGCCATTTAGCTATGTCAGTGGTTCAGTTAAGGCATGAAACTAATGTGAGGTGGCAGTACAGGTGTTGAGATTTGGGATATGTTTTGAAGTTTGAGTAGTGGGATTTGCTGACAGATTGGCTATGAGACATTGCAGAAAGAGAGGAGTCAAGAATAAGTCCAAGTTTTCGAATTAGGAAATTTGTGTTTGGAAAAAGTAGAAGATTAGATATATACAATGGAGCAGAATAAAGAGAATCTTTAGTTCCAGATGGAGTAGTTTGGACTTGCTCTTGTTAACATTACAAAGTCAATTTAGGTTCTTGGTAGGAGAACAACATGATGTAAGAGGTGCTATCTGAGCAACCTGGCAGCCTTGTCTACAGTGAAAGGAGGATGACAAGGCAGGACTAAAGAAACAGGACTCTGTTTCTGTCTAAGGGTGGTAGGACTTGTTCCTCCTCTTTCCTCCTTTTCTAATGGAGGCCTTGAAGCTGGTGCTTTCTTGTCTCTGACAACTATGTCCTCCAGTTCCCTATGGAATCTGTCAGAATGAGTGCAAGTTATAGTGAGCATGACGGGACACACCATCCCCCAAGATAAACATGGGTTCACTGGCCTCTCATAAAATTTTTCAGGCAGCACAGCAAGCAGGTTGGTAGAAATTCTCAGCACAGATGAATTGATTTGGAAGTCTGGCTTTACCCAACCTTGGGCAAATCATTTAACTTGCCTATATCTCCATTTTCTCATCTGTGAAATGAAGTTAAATTAGTACTTAACTCTTAGGGTCAAGGTGAGAACTAATTAGAATTTTACATTTTAAAGTATTAATATTTGGAATACTGTCTAGGATATGGTGAACTGTTCAATAAATATGTACTAATTTTCCCCTTTAACTTACAAATAAAAAACAATATTGTAGATTAATTCAAGATATGTTGTTATAGTAATTCTGGTATGGCTGATTAGGGTTTATAGTAGTCAGCAGTGAGAATATCATTTCAAAAGAGGAAAGTATTTTGATAGCTGGATAAGGGAAATAAAAGTGTAAATGGCAACAAGGAGACTAGTGGTGACCTTAAAAAACAATGAGAATCCATTTTTTTAAAAAAAGAAGTTGACAAATTCCTTGGGAATTAATTTTAGTCAATATATTTGTATAGACATGTGACATAAATTACAATTAAAATTATTACATAATTGCCTGTAACAAAGTTTCTCTCTAGCATTAATGCAGAGGTTTATCATCTTTTAAAAGATGAAAAAAATCTTTAATTATATACTATGCTGTTGACCACTTTAAAATGAAAGTTTATAAGAACTCATTACTATGATAGACTTGTGTTTTGTGATTCAAAATGCCCAAAAACATTCCTCCTGGATTCAGCTTCTATTTTTATTACATTAATGTGCAGATGTGGTCTATTTGTGCTGAAAGTCACTGGTCACACATATAATTGCATGATTTAATTTACTGTGCATTTTTATTTTATTTTTTATTTATACATATTTGACATAAACTATAATCCCCATGTATTCCCCATCACCACTGGTGATAACCAGTGCACCATCACCTCAGTCCCCCATGCACCCATCTGCCCTCAACTCTCCTCCTCCCCCTTCCCCACCAAGTGTCCCCAATTTGTCCTTGTCTTTTCATTTTTGGTTTTTGTTGTGTCTTTATTGTTATTATTATTGTTGTTGTTGTTCTTATTCCTTTCCTTGATCCTTATTTTATTCCCTTATATTCCTCCTAGGAGAGGAACCATCTGGTATTTTTCTTTTACCTTCTGACTGTGCATTTTTAAATAAATTTCAATCAGACATATTTTCTTCCTCATTAATGGTAACAAAAAATAACTCATAAAATGCAAAGCCTTTGATTTAAATAAAAAAGAGAGAGAGCTAAGTAACTAAAATGATATTTAGGCATTCTAAAAAATAGTTGGAATTATTGAAATGAATAAGGTTATTTATGCCAACATTTTCCTATTCCAATTATTTGAGGTTGTATTTCTTAGCATCTGTGGGGTACAGTATAATTCAGTCCTCCAAAGATGCCATATCCTAATTTACAATATTACTTTAAAGACATCATTTAACCTTATTATTTCTTAGATTCAACATTCACAAAGAAATAGAGACACATTATCTGAAGTGGTGATAGCTACTTAGATAATGTCTGTAAACTATTCTATGCATCTAATAATATCTTTCATCTAAGTATCCTGAAATACAGCCTAAAAACGTTTATGAATATTACTATCTCAGTTTTACAAGGGAAAAAAAAGTAAAAGAAATTAATTAGATAAGAAAAAGCCTTAATTTACTGGTTGTAGCTGACTGTCAGGGCTGTGTGCCCCATTCTCTGTTGCTGCATGCAGATGGAATTGTTATCTTGTTACCTGACCTCTAAACAGGACCTCTAAACTGTTTATTTTGTTACCTGACCTCTAAACTATTTCAATCTCTATTTTATGTCACTAGGAATAATAGAATCAGAAACCCTAAAACTCAGAAGATGCTCAAATCTAGCATGTGTTTTACATGATGAGGAAAGCTTACTTATCTGTGTAATATTTCTAGGATTATTGCTCTCAAACATAAGCATAAGAAAAATGAGCTTCTAATAATTGTGTCATTAGTTATTTTAGCTTTTCTGAAATTGTGAAGATTTCTCTCAGTGGACAATAAAACCCCTTCTAAATACTCTGATAATTAATTTGAGAATTGTCTCCTATATAAAAGCAGCTCATGAGCCAAATTGCCACTGAAGTCAGGGGCATCTTATCTGAGACAGACACATGGTGCAAATTCCAAGAAATAGACTAATATTTAGTGATATATCACTGCATATATTTGCAAAGTTTTACAGTATCTTTTGTGGAAGTAGGGAGGGGAGAAATACAACTATATTACATACAACATCAGGAGTAATAAGAACTAAACAGGACTAGTGGGTGGGAACATCTAATAAAATTTTCTAGACTCATAAAACACATGGGACTAAATTATACTAAAAAGCTTCTGTCATATGCAATAGCATAAATCAACTTTGAGAATATTATGCTAAGTGAAATAAATAAGTCATATAGGCAAATACTGCATGACATCATTTATATGAGATAAAAAAATAGCCAAACACATAGAAATAGCTAGTGAAATAGTAACTGCTAGAGAAAAGGCAAAACGGGAACTGCAATTTAAAAGTTAAAAATGTTCGGTTATATGATATTTACATTCTAGCGATTTTTAATACTAACATATATAAATTTTTAAAATAAATAATAGTTTTAGGTTTGACTGCAAGTGAGAAAAAAAAAACAGGAATGAATTAAACAAGACAGAATTGTCTTTTGTACATGAATGAAAGAAGTTCTGGGGCAGAACGATGCCACAGAATCCCAGCCCTTATCTTTTTCTCAGACTTCAGAAGCAGTAAAATTAAGAGAGGAGAAAAGATTTCTCACATGCTGCATGTACCATTCTTATCTATATTCAAAATGTAGATCCTAGTTAAATGGTCACACCTAACCCTTAGAAAATCTGAAAAAAGTTCTTTTTATTTCAATCAGCTGAGGATCAGCTAAAAACTAGGGTTTTCATTATTAAGAAATGGAGAAAACATACTGGTCTGTATTGATATTTCTGTGATTGACACCCTAGATTTTGGTCTTTTAATATGAAAAATAACATTGTGATGAAGTGTATTGTTTTTGACAGGCAGAAAATAAGAGGATATTAGAGACTGGAGTACATGTAGGAAAACTTAGGATTTTGTTTAAGGTCAAATAATATAACTTCATAACAGTGCAAAAATTATATAGGGGAATAAATGGAAATTTTACTTGTTTTTCCAAAACCATCTTACTTGCCCAAAAAGAAAACAGAGTTTTAAAATCAATAGTATAGATCTTCAGTTTCCGATGAATTTGTAACTATAAATTATTTGTATTTATGAGGTACAACGCTAGCTCATCAAAGAAAGTCTTTGAGAGTTCAATTCTAAGATTTTATCAAAAGGTAATTTGTTTTTCTTTTACTTATTAAAATAGAAATATTTTATTTAAATAACAAGTCATTTTCAAATGTCTATAAAAATTCTTTTTAGAAATATTTTTATTTATAGTAGAAATAATTTACATTTGTAGAACTCTACAAATTTTACATAATTGATCTTGTGCAACATTAATGTATTTATACAATGATCAAGCATCTTTTACACATGAGGAAATAAATTCTCAAGAAATATTAAACACCTTGTTTAATATCACACACCTAGTTGGAGTAAAAGCTTAGAACTTATACTAGAATCCAGGACTTATAACTCATACTACATCACATTACACTGTTCTATTAGCCAGAAACATTTAATTTGAATGCAATTTTTTTTAAAAAGGAAACATTTAATGGCAAATAAATAACAGAGCCTTAATTAAAAGTCATCAATAATTTAAAATTATTACCCAGGATAATATTAATATCTCACTGGTATTAATATTTCTCAATTTACCATGTTATTTTTGCCATGTGATTTTAAATTAAAAAGCCAGATAAACTTTCCTGTTGAGAAGTACTAACTATAACCTTCTAATCAAGCCACACAGTTCATTGATTTAAAGAGAAATATGGCTCATTGTCTTAAAAAACAAAACAAGGTGACCAAGCACCCAGATGAGTCTGGATCACTGTGTTGAACTGTTCTTTATCTCAAGTTCCAAATCTTTACTGTGCTCTATGGAAGGTCCACCTTGAGTAGGATCAGGAGTGACTGTTATGAACTATTAAACTCATTGAACTTTAGGATTCATTTAGGTTCCTCCATGTGTAGTTTATTTGACTGCCCCTTTCTAGACTTATTGGAAAGACTTTTTACAGTGACTCTTTCTTCCCTCAAAAGTGACATTTTCTGTCTCCACACACATGCCATCTCCTGGGTCTAATTCACACATCCCTTTTGCATTGGCAACCATTTGATTCCTTTAACTTGTACCCACAGAAGCGGGCAGATTTTGAAAATATTTAATGAATGCCAGATACAATTGAAAGTAACATTCAGAATGAAACATCTAGATAATGAGGCCTTTTATCTCAGTGAGAGTGAAAGCTGTTCACCGAATTACTTAATTCTAAAATTGTCTCTCTTCCTGTATTTTATTGGAATCATAAATGTCTGTCAGTCACCCCAAATTATGGTATGGCCCTTATCCTAACTAGATAGGAGAGAAATGAAAACAAAAAGCATACTGCCACAGAATAATAAAAGAAACTGAACATTATTTAAAAAATGGAAATGTGTTGTTTTCATTAATAATAACTTTAATAATACTATATGGTTGTACATTCTTATTTTTAAAAAATATTTATTATTTCTAATTATATTTCCTTCCCAAAGAAGCATATTGACTTCTATACCAAAGATGTTTTACAAACATCGTTCACATTCATAGCTATGCTTTTTAAAACTCATCTGATATTCACTTGGAGAATGACAATAAGTGAGTTTATTGAAATAGAGGTTCCCAGATATGGATGGACCTTGAGTCAAATGAATTAGAAAGTCTAAGTAATCTATATTTTTAAAAATGTGGTGTGTATACTGGTATCAGAGAATTAGAGAACCTTTCTGAAAAAAGTAGACATTTCCAGTGCATGTAAATATGATCATAGGCAAATACTTTATTAATATAAATAATATAAATTCTAGGTTTTCTCAAATTATTGTTTGAAGAAATTCATCTATCCACCTTAATAGTTAAAGAGGATAAAAGGATAAAAATATCAGACCATAAAATACACAGAATGAAAACTAGGCAAACACATAAACATAAACTTCAGTGATATCTTTGTGGATTTGTTTCCAACAGCAAGGAAACCTAAAGAAAATATAAACAATTGGGATCATATAAAACTCAAAATCTTCTGCGGAGCCGAAGAAATTACCACTAAAACAGATACCCTACTGAATGGGAGAATGTATCTGCACATTATATATCTGACAAAAGGCTAATATCTGAGATCTACAAAGAACTCATACAACTCTACACTAATAAAAAAAGAAATCACCCAATTAAAAAATAGTCAGAAGGGCTAAATAGACACTTTTCCAAAAAAGACATACAGATGGCCAATAAGCAAAAATGCTCACTATCACATGTCACCAGAGAAATGCAAACAAAATATCAGTGAGATCACCACATACCTTTGAGAAGGGCATATATCAAAAAGACCAAAAACAATGATAATTGATGAAGATGTGAGGGAAACAAATCTTTGTACACTGTGGTTGAAATGTAGACTACCCCAGTCTCTATGGAAAACAGTATAGTGGTTTCTATATAATACTAAAAATAGACCTATCTATTTAGTATCTAAATACTAAAAATAGACCTATCATATGACCTAGCAAATCAATTCCTCCCCCCTACATCCCCCAAAAAATTGATTTGAAGGTATACGTGCACTCTAATGTTCACTGCAGCACTATTTACAACATCCAAGCTGAGAAAATAACATAAGTGCCCCAGAAGATCTGAGTGGGTCTGGAAGATATGGTATACATGCACAGTGAATACTACTCAGTGATTAAAAAAAGGAAAAAAAAAAGAGGATAAACTCTTACCTTTCACAACAATGTGAATGGAAGTGGAAGGCATTGTGGCAAGCAGAAGTAAATCAGAAGGAGAAAGACAAATACTGTATAATGTCAATTATATGCAGAACATAGAGAAACAAAACAAAGTTTCAGATAAAGACAAATAACAAACTTAGAAATATGACCGTAGGAGTGAGGCTATAAAGGGGGAGGGGAAAAGGGGAGAACAAAGAAGGAAGCACAATGGACTATGGTGAAGGGCCACAGGTGTTTGGGTGTGGGTGTGATGTGGTAACACTTGAAAGAAGAGATCCTATACCTCTAAATCACAATGGTGTAAACCAATGTTACTTCAATAAAAATGAATAGAAGTAAAATTTTTAAAAAATTAAATAGTTTTGTTCTTTTTTCAAAAAAGACTATTATTTTTAGAGCCATTGTAGATTTACAAATAAAACTGAGAGGGTGATAGATTTACCATATACTCTGCTCTCACACTTACACAACCTTCCTAATTATCAACATCACTTAATAGAATCATGTGTTTGTTTCTACCAAAAATAAAACGCCATTTCAGTACAAGTCCAGTGTTTACCTAAGAATTCATTCTTGGTGTTGTGCATTAAATGAGTGTGTACAGTCAAATAACACTTATCCATCATTATAATATCCTACAGAGTAGTTTCTCTTTACCAAAAATCCTCTCCTCAGCCCATTCATCTGCCCCTCTAATGACAGATTATTAAATTTTATACATGCTTTTTTCCATTCCTAGAAATTATACGCTGCATCGTTTTCTCAAATTGACTTGTTATATTGAGTAAAAAGATTTAAGAATCCTCCATTTCTTTTCATGACTTGATAGCTTACTTCTTTTTTAGTGCTGAACAATATTCCACTGTATAAATTTACTAGATTTTTTATCCATTCAGTTACTGGAGGACATCCTGGTTGCTTTCCAGTTTTGGCTGTCATGGGCAAAGCTGTTACAGTATCTATGTGCAGGTTTTTGTGTGGGCATTTGTTTTTAACCCATTAGATAATAATCAGGGAGCACAATTGCTAGATCATATTGAAAGAGTATGTTTAGTTTTGTAAGAAACATTATTTTCCTAGGTGGCCATACCATTTAGCATTCCCATCAGCAATGAGAGTTACTATTACTCTACATCCTCACCAGCATTTGATGTTTGATGTTGATACTGTCTAGATTCTGGCTATCCTGATAGGTATGTAGTAATGTATTATTATTGTTTTAATTTGCATTTGCCTGATAAATGATGTGGGATTTTTTTTTTCATATGCTTCTTCTTGCCATCTGTGTATTTTTTTCAGAGTTGTCTATTCAGATGATTTGCCCATGTTATTATTTTTCTTGTAGTTGAGGTTTGAGTGTTTTTTATTGATATATGTTGGATAACACTTCCTTACCTGTTGTTTCTTTGCAAATATGTTTTCCCAGTTTGCAGATTATCGTCTCATTGTCTTAATAGTATCTTTTTTTCTTTTTTCTTTACTTATGTATATTTGACATCAATGTGGTCCTCATTTCCCACCACCATTTCACCAGTGCACCATTACCTCACAGTGTCTTTTAAATAACATATTTTTTAACTTTAAAAGTCCAACTTAAATTCTTTTCTTTCATGAGTCATATTAAATCTAAAAATTATTGCCAAATCCAGCATCACATATATATACTACATGGCATAACATGATTCAGTCTATAGTTGTTTTATAGTTTGCATTTTATATTTTTATTTGAATTGATTTTTGTTAAAGGTATTATATAGTGTATAGCAGCCTCATTGCTCTTACATATGGACATTCAATTGTTCCAGCACCATATTTTATAAAAATGATCCTTTCTCCATTGAATCGCATCTGTTTGGTTGCCAAAAATAATTTTTCTGGGTGGGTCTATTTCTGGGTTCTCTTTCTAGCTCTAGACTTATTTCTCTATTCTTTCACCAGTACTATGCTGTCTTGATTACTGTAGCTTTATGTGGCAAGCCTTGAAGTCTGGTATTGTCATTTCTCTCTTTTATTAAACTTCATTATTGTGTTGGTTATTCTGGGACATTGTTTCCCTATATAAGTTTTTGTTAAGATTTTTATATCCACATATAACTTGCTATGATTTGCTTATTAGGTTTTTGCTGTTTTAATCCCTTGGGTTTTATTTTACTTTTTAAGATATCTTCAATTTAAAGCTATATGATCACAAAGATGTAAATTATTTTCTCCAATAAAGGGTTAAACTTTACTTTTTAACAGCTTGATTTTTGTATTGAGACCATAATTTTTTAATATCAGTTAGCTATATGGCATAATTTATCTTCCCTTACTATTAAGAATAAGATTAGCTCTGTCATTTTTTAACTTTTGTCTTAGGAGTCTCAACACTGAAAGAGGAACCCAGCTTGAAAAGGAAAATACACACACACAAAAGAACCAATAGCAACAAATTACACTCGTTAGGTAACAGTAACATGTCAGAGGTGGAACAGTAAAATCTTGCAGTCATGACTTCTTTGAATTGAATTTGTTTATTTTCCAGGGTACTGATTAATTTATATGCAAAATTTGTTACAATATGTATGTAACAGTACTATTTATAAAATACCCAAGCATAGAAGCAACTCAAGTACCCACATAAACTACACATAATAAATACATTCTGCAGTAAATTAATGTCATATGAAACACACAACATGGCCAAATCCTACATACGAAAAAACAAGGCAAAGGAATATATAATGTGTAAGTCCATACCTATAATTTGCAAATAAGGAAAACCACAAGATACTACAAAAGTATACTACCATATGTATATTTTGCAAATAATGTCAGCAGTAATTCAAGACGTCAGCCATCAGGAGAGTGGTTATATACAATTTTAAAAACAGTTTAATAACCAGGACAGAAAACCCTGTTTAGGAAATAAAACTAGCAGTATTCACTTTATCATTTCAGTCTGCAGTACCTATTGACTTCGGTGCCAATTTAATTATATATGAAATTGTTTACTAAAATACTTATGGACTTGCAAAAAATTGGCTAGACTAATAAAGTTAGTATATTTATAAATTTATGACATATCTGTATCATAAAACTAATTGAAGAAAAAATCATGCTGCATTTAAATTTTTGTTATGTGGGTTTCTAGCAATTTTAGGACAATTACTGCAAAAAACAAAAAAAAACAAAAAAACAAAACTCACCTTAACCAAAAAAAAAAAAATCCCATATTTCAGGTCATTTATCCCAAACCGTTTTTGATAAACTTCCAATATCTCTGTAGTCTCTGCTTTGCCTGGGGAGTTCATTACATACATAGCATTTTACATGTATTGGAAGTCACTATATTTATCTCATCTCTTTTCATTTGTAAAATTTATGCTTATTTTCTTAAAATAATAATATGATGATAAATACTTCTACAGGCTCAGAAAGCTTTCATTGTTTCTTTACCTGATTCTACCAACATACTTTGCAGATGGTGTAAAGGTATTGTAAAAGATAGTTTTAAAAGTGTGTAATATAAGAGTAGTTGAAAAATCTGTTTTACATCATTTGTTCCATTTGTATAATGGTACTTTTCTATGTTCTATTCATTGTCTTTTAATGTTACTGAGAGTAGGGTTTTTATTCTCCTTTAATTGTGTACCTAACATATACACAATAAATTAAAACATCTGAATAAAAAAGGTACTGTTCATGCTTTTTCTTCAAAGGAAAGAAAGAAGAAAAGTTAAATGATTTGCCCATGTTTAGACTAGTTAGTAGTCATCATTATTAAGTCCAAGTAAACTTGGTTCCAAGTAGAATGTTATTCTGTGATAGTATCCCCAAGGATGACTGAGAAGTGAACTCACTGTAGATTACATTTGAAGGAGGAAAGTAATCAAATTCCTTATTTAACTTTAAAAAAAAAGTGCTAGTTTATATCTAACACTTTAGTCTGATTTCACATAGTTTATGCATTAATATATCAACATTTAAAGAGGTTATAAATAGTATCAGGAAATATTTAGAGTTCTGCTTTTCTTAGATGGCTGGACATTGAGAAAGACAATGTTCTGTACTGGTGGTAACTAACTAGATACCCTATTTGGCAGATATTTGTTTGTTCTAGTGACCACTCTACAGATTTTCTACTCTCTTAAGACTGGCTGGTAATTAATTTTCCTTTTCTCTGTATGTGTCAGTGTGTGTGTGTGTGTGTACATGTGTGACTGATGTGCGTTGTGAAGTAACCAGTTTATTGCTATCTCCTGGTATCAGATCATGTGCCAAAACCTTTATATAAGTTATTTCACTTACTTCTATCAGAAAGTGTAGGAGGAAAGTTTGGAACAGAAGAGTAATGATGACAGTGAGGCCAAGAAGTAACTAGTAGAGCACAGAAAAAACATGGCCTCAAATTCCTTAGTTTTAAGTGACTGTGTTGGAAAGGTCTAGTTAGAAGAATTGTCTCCAAGTGCTCCAACTTGTCCTTAGTAGGACAATTAATAGTAGACTCATGGAACTATACTGTGTACATTCTAGAATTGCGGCTCTCAAACTTTCATCCATAAATATAACCTGCATAGAGTCTCTACCTGCACAGGTATTGACCTGTGGTCTAGAAAGGTTTCCAAGAAGTGCTATTCTATTATCAGATGACAATCCAGGTAGACTATTGACAGGAAGGCAAAGTAGCCACATTGTGCAACCTGAAAGCTTGCTTTGCTCAAGTTCCCTTGCATTGGACAAGTGGGCAATTTCAAGTACAATGTTACTGAAAGTTCACAGGGCAGATGGCTTTGGAAAAAGACCAGCTTTGAAGCAATGTGTTTCATTGTCCTACAAATCCTGTAATTATGTTGATTCAGCAGCTTTAGTGACTAATTCCCAATTATTAGGATGATGGTATAGTACATAAACATAAAAAGTTCTGAAAAGCCTAACTGGAATCTTATTGCTTTTATGAGAAAAAGAGCACTTTATAATTGATGTAATATTTATGAATCCCTAAATTTTTCATGAAATTGGTTTTTCTCTGGCATTAATACCATCTCCAAAGATTCCACTTGGTGTGTAAAGCTACCTTAGTTGCAGTAAAGACTGATTTTTTTCCTCTCCCATTCTTCAAAAACTTGTTTTGTCATGATTCCTGCTATTTTCATTAGTGAATTTCCTTCCCCAAGTTTATGCAAATATATTATCTTTATAACAACAATGAACCCCTTCCCTTAATATGATCACCTCTTCTATCTATCTTACATTATTATAAATATCTAGACAGAATACTGAGACTGACTGAGACTTATAGCTGAAGTTTGACAGACTTCAGTCTAAGAACTTATATCACCCATGTTGTCTCTATGTCTCAATATATTATAAAAAAGAATCACCTACCATCTTGATCTATCGATTAAAATAATTCCTTAATTTGGGTCACATTTTTTCATTTATGAATTGCAAATTCTATGAGAATATGAGTGAAAATATTCTTCTTCCTTCTCAGTAATTCTTCTTCCTAACCTCCTTTGTTCATAATAGACATTATATAAAAACTCACTACTCTATTAATTGATATTTGAGTGCTTTAAAACATTTACTTAAGTGGAGAATGTGACTGCTGATTTCTCCATCCATGTGGTATGAATATCAGACAACAGATTTCTTTTCTCCTGGCTGGAAGAAAGTCTTCCAATCATGTATAAATAAATTACAAAACAAATAATATAGAGGTAACGGAACCATGATGCCACTAAATCCAAATATACAGTTTATTTTCTCAACAGGTAGAAGATTTTACTCATAAAATTGCAATTTGATAAATAACCTAACTTTATTACCCTTTTACTTATCATTCACTAATTGTGTGCAGGACACAGCATAGACATAATTTATAAGTAGCAGAGACAGATCTCATAAAGAGAAAATACATAAAGAAGATGGCACAAGAATTTGTTATAGTCAAGAATTTGTTATAGTCAGTAACTCGGTCTTATTTACCTTTAGAGAATGATAATGTTCAGTTTCACAGAGATATGTAACAAGTAATAGATCTTCCGAAGTGGGAAACATTTGTAAATGAAAGTGACAAAAAATTTAAACTATAACTGCACTGAGGAAATTGACATAAAACTTATAGCATCACATTATAAAATGTAATGAACATAGCACTCTAAGAACATACGAATTAGTTGAAACCTTTTTTTGTAATTACAAATTTTAAAGTAAAATATCCAAAACAAATGTGTAACAAAAGAATTAAATTCTAATATTTACTAGTCAGTTTCACACAAGCAATGAACAAGATATTTAGTAGCTGAATAATTTGGAATGGACTAGTCTCTTGCTCTGCCAACATGGGCCTTGTTAGTGTAGCTACTCATAATCATGGAGAATATATTCTTATTTTTAAATATCTGCTACACACCAGGCTCTGTATCACAGAGATACAGTCAAATAAGCTAGAAACTATACCCTTGTAGGTTTACAATGGAAAAAAATATGAAATAGATGACACCAGTTTCAGAAAAAAAAATCTTATGTTTCGGATCATCCATACCATTATTTTCCTTATTGGCACAGAAAATTGAGTAGTGAAGCCAATTAAGAAAAATCCAGACACAGGGCCTCCCTTGTAGCCCAGGGTTTAAGTCTCAGCCCTATCACCCCTATGGTCTGGATTTGATCCTCAACCAGGAAGCCAACCCATACATGGCCCCGCAGACCTCTTCGGTTCCATCTGTTGCTCCTCTTACAGAGTATTTTAGTAAATCCACCTACTCTGTTCTCCACTATATGTCCAATGAATCCTCTCACCCCTGCACCTTTGGCCTACCTCTGATCCCAGTCAGTTCTTCCATGCAGAAAAAAAAAAAAAAAAGAAACAAAAAGTAAAACCACAAAGCAAGGAAAAAACAGACATAAAGCTAAATATATTACTGTACAACTTAAAATCTTAATTTATACACTCATTAATTATTTAGAATATCTTTTTTTCCAGGAAGTAGTCAGTAAGATAACAATGGAATTGTCTCACCTGTCAGTCAAATGTATTCAACTCAATTTAAAAATATGCCTACTGTCTTCCCATGCACACCAATCAATCAATAATATGAAAATTTTCTATGTAGTACAGGTATTATAGGTAAAATTTTGCACTCTCTTTTTTCCATTGAAACCAATGGAGACATTCGAAAATTATTGGAGTGGAACCCTTTCTTGGAATATTGGTCATCGTGAAACAAAAATAGCTTAAAAGCTAGAAGGCCATGTTATTATCATAATTTCAGCATCTTAAAAATAAAATGATTGTTCCTTCAGCATTACTTTTTTATATGACCTACACTTGGGAGAGTCAAAAGCACTAATACAATGTTTCATATACATCAGGGTTTTGTTACAACTCCTATAACCACTGATGCCTGGTCTACTTTACATGCAGAGGTTAATTATAAAGTTAGAGTTTAAGAAGTTATGTCTGTCAGCCTAGGTCATGTGAGCTCCTGATGTCACAAATCTGTAACTAAGCTTTGCTACTTCTGAATCATGCTAGTGACCCATAATGAATCATGCAGACAGGGCTATTTCTAAATCACTTAGTAAAAAAGTTTTTTGTTTTTTTTTCCCATTGCTGAATGTTCCTGAAGAATATACCTCTATTTTGAAGAATATGCCTCTCATATATAATTCCTAGTCATGAATCACTCTTTTAAAATTATATATCTAAGAGGAACAATATATTAATAAATGATTGGCTGGATTTGAGGGACTATATTTTTTACTTTTAATTATACACAATAATTGAGTCATAATATTAATTCTAGATAAATTGATGCCCCTTCCTCTAAATCAAAATAAACAAAAACTAAACTTGGATTATAAAATGTAAAGGTTAATTTGAATTAAAATATATCAATTCTATTCTGGAAATACATTATTTTGAAAGTTGAGGTCAATGGGTTATTATGGGAACCTGAATGGCAAACTTAGTAACTGACAATGATGCTACTTCATTAAAGCAACCCATTGGCCTCATATGCAGACCAAAATGCTAAGTATAGACTCCTAATCCTACTTTACCAACAGATCTAGGTCTATTATTTATTCAAAGAAATCATCATGACTGTACAGATTACATTCTTCTAATTCTCTTATTCTCTCTAGTCTTTCTGTAGGACTAAAGGATAAGAATTTGCATTTGCTAAAGTGAGTTAATACTTTTCTAAGCAATCTTGAAGATAAGCTAATTATTTGTCTTGAAATGCATTTAATATTTCAAATAAAAGAGGTTATAATATTAATGCAATTTAGAAACCACTAGAGAAGTTACATACATAATTATTAAGATCAATATCTTCTACTTTGTCTTACCTGACAAGGGATTAGAAGATTGTATTCTATAGTTCATTAGCACCATATCAAAGTGGGAATTTTCAAACACTGAAGTCAACTCTATCCCTGGTGCCTCTCTACTGCTTCCTTCACATCTTCAATAGCACTGAGATAGTCTTTTCTTTCTCTTTTTGCTATCAAAAGTTACAAGACTAAGTTATTGCAGTAGGCTCCTTAATAGGGATTAAATATGTTTGATTTAAAGGGTTAAAATAGTTCTGCTGCTGGAAATACCTTTAGTGGCAGGAACACCATGTTTAGATCACCCTTTTTTGGGATCAATTATTCTCTCTAACAAGATTCTAATAAGATGGATGAAAATTGCTATGGTGAATATAAGTGACTTAGAGAAAGAGCATTTGTTAATATAGACAATGATCACAATTTTGAAAGAAGAACTGAGTGAACCCTGCGTGAACATGACAAAGAAGAGCTACTACACTATTTTGGAAGAGACACAAGAAAGATTGGTCATTGGCAAACAGGAATTCAATTCTGTCCTTGATGTCTTCCCACTGCATCTTCCATGTGGAGAGACATGATAGGAGAAAGAGTCAGGGCATTCAGAATAGGCAATGGGAAAATAATTCTTTAGGAATTAGTTTGGGGAGTTTTGACCAACTCACATTCCACACATCTATTCAACTTCTCACTTTCTAAAGAGTGTAGATCTCATCTGGATGTAATTCCTTAACAAAAATATGTATGATTAAATCTTAGCAAAGATCCTTAGTTTGATGCTTAGTTTTCTTACACAAAACAGGTGCTACTAGTAAGATTTACCCATCAGGATTAAAGATATGAATTTCCTAATATGTGTTTAGTAAAATCATAACTTACTAAACAGTAGATATTAGTGCTTATACTACTATTGTATCTATGGAAGATGAAAGCAACAAGTGTTTAAAGAAAGTGAAAGGGACTCTAAACTTGAGCATTCTGGGAGAGTTTCACAGAAGAAACAGAGTTTATGCTGGTATTTTTTTTTTTAAAGATTTATTTACTTATGCATACAAGAACTGGGGTATAGGCCACAGTCGTGGGAGGTGAGAGGACTCACCAGACAAGAGTGGGGAGCAGAACAGGCAGACCGACTGAAACACACTGCTGAGGGCAGCAGCTGGCGAGGTCGGAGCGGTCTGCCACGCCATGTGGGTCCCTTCCCCCATCGGCAGCAGGGCTCGAACTCGTGCTGCAGAGGCTGCGGTTTGCTTCATAGTGTGTTGCTTAACCCACTGTGCCACCAGAGAGGCCCATTTATGCTGGTATTTGAATGTTGCCTAAAATATGTATAAGCAGAAAAGAATATGAGTGACAGACTTCACTCTGTAGGAGGGAATAGTATAACTGGATTGAGTGCGCAAAATAGTACTGAAATTACTTAAAGAGATAGTGCACTGATCTAACAAGAAATCCACTTAGGAAAACATGGGTATAATAAAGGAGAAAAGATTAAGGGAGCCCAGATTATGAAGATCTTAAATATCTGCCAGTCTGTAGGCTTTTTTCTGTGGATAACTGATAAAGGGCTAGGTTTTGACTAATTAACCAGTGTCAATCCAAAGAGAGATATGTGGTCAAAATCTTCAGGGCTGTTCTTGTGGCTGATCTTTTTAACAGGTTATCAGTGACTCTCCCTGAAGCAAGAAAATTGAGAGAGTCATTCTATTCCTCACTCAGAGAAGCCCACACACTAGGGGGAAGGAGGCAAATTTACAAGAATGAACATAATAACTAAAAAACTAGATATCTCGCTGTCATCAAAAGATAGAAAGGTCTGGACACTGTCAAGAAAAGCTAATAGTCATTTTTTGATCGCTGAGTGCTTCTTCCTACTCTTTTCTTTTGTTCTTATTTTTGTTCTAATCATACTGCAAAATAAAGGGATACAGCTTTCAGAATATTTTTGGTCTCAAAGTAAAAATAGATATTCAAAGTATTTATGCTATATTGTATATAGTATAAATGTTTTATTTTAAATTTACTCCAGCTTATAGTATAGTATAATATTCTGTCCTGCATTGTCCTTCAAACAGCTATTTAAAGTTAGAAATAACCAGTTGGCTAACACTTCAACCACTTTGGTATAGGTGAGGCACTCCTGTGTTTTTTAATAAGAAAAAGGTATCTTCTGGATTGTATCATGAGCCAATACTACCTGAGTCTGTTTGTAAACCCAGTATTTTAAGAACATAAGGCATTAGAAATGTAAATCTTTCTGAGTTATGAAATATGACAGGCTCTATGTCCAACCAGGGATGCACTAAGCTAACAGCAAAATATCAGTTTTACCATTTTTAAAAGATGTTATATTTTTAGATGAGGAAGTATAATTAGTAAGACCATGTTAGTAAATGTTCAAGTAATTATCACTCTGTCATGTGTAAAGAATAGATATTTTCTTGATCATGTTACAGGGCAGAAATAGTTCTTTGGGTAAAAGATACAAGAAAAAGGCAAGTTGGAGCTTAGGAAATATACTACAGAATTGCTGAAAAGAGCTTAACTCCTGTGTTCATGGAAAAGGAAATATTCAAACCAAATGTAGACAATCAGTTATTTGTGAGGCAAGAAGGGGCTATCAGTTAGTTTCAGAATTTAGATAAATAATGAAATTTTTTCAGTGTGAGTTTGTCCCATGCAATATTTAGGACATACTTAACAATTATTTGTTGCTTACCTGAAAATCATTTTTAATGATTAAATCATATTAAATCATAGCATTAAATCATAATTAAGTTCTAAATTTTCCAACTCTGATGTCGAGACGATATCACTTTAAGTATGTTTTATACAATTTTCTCAGAATATTTTTCTATATTGAGCTAACATAGGAGAAAAGATTTAGTAAATGTAGTGTAATACTTTTCAAAAGATTGGTCTTGAAGAAATTGTTTTAAGGCAATCCATAAGAGAAATTTCTATTAGGTATCATTACCACATTTTTTTTTTTTTGGTCTCATCAGTGTGTTTCCTCTTTTAAAAATCATAAATCAGATATCTGATATGGTACCATATTTCTCTTTACAACAATTTCTTACAAACGTAGATAAAATTGTATAACATGTCTCCCATAGGAAAACATATAAAACATATGAACATTTTTTCCCCTGATTTTAACTTATCTCTCCTATGCTCAAGTTATCTTCTCCTATGCCCATGTTATTTTCTTTCCAATATCCTCACTAAAAAAATATTTTATCCCTTCATTTTGTATATATTTTTGTAATCAGAGTTTTTGGAAAAAGCAAAGTAGTGATTAAAAGATTAAATAATTAACAAAAAATGAAGAAACTTTTTGAAAGATGTGTTGGTAATATTAAATTTTCTTATTAATGTTAATGTCTCATGACTATTTAATGATTTCACTATATGCATTTAGAAAGTAAACATGCAGAACTGTTGTTGTCATCAAATTCCAATTTAAGAAATGTATTTAGAACAAGGTTTCAGATAAACTTTATAAAAGGATTTACCAAAAAAGATTTTCAAAACTAGGAAAACCAAGTTGAACAACATTATTTAGAAAAAAGAGTAAACTTGAAGCCTAGATATTCAAAAGTATTGTAAAATCATAACTATTATGTCTTTCTGTGATTACTCATGCAATGTCTCATTATTATTGATTTTATTAGGAATTGTTACTGTCAATAAGTATGTCAAGTACATTATGCAATTCAAAGCAAAGTATTGAGCAATACAACTATATTGTTGATCATGTAGAACTGCCCAAACCTGAAAGCACTGCCTCATTTGTTTTATACAATAAAAACAGTTGTTTAAGTCAAATGATTCGCTCCTCTGTCTGCACAAGATTGATACAAATCATTAGATTTTTAATGGAGCTTCCATTCTATTTGACTCTCTATCCCAGCTAAATACTAGTAAGTTACACATATTGGATTATTTAAAACTTATTTCTGTCACTGTTATTCACATATAGTTTTATTAATTTCATTATCAAAGAATTTTGAAACCTTTCAGCAGTAAGAACCAACCTCTTGTATATATACACCAAAGAATTGGAAATTGAAATGAAAGTGCAAATCTATTTACCTTAGTTTCCCCCCAAAAAGAAATACTAATGTATAAATCCAATAAGATATATATAATGTACATAAGATATACATTTACATGTACATGCTATAAACGATGATAAAGTCAAGGAATTAAATAAATGGAGAAATAGTTTAAAATCATGAATAGGAAACTCCAATATTGTCAATATACAGTTTTCTCAACTTGCCCCATCTAGTCACAAAAGGACATGGAGAAATCTTATAAGCAAAATTGTTCAGTGAAAGAAATCAATCTGAAAAAACTACATATTCTATGATTTAATTGCATGTCTTGCTGGAAAGCAAGAAACTTGCAATGAGTACAAATCAGTGGTTAATAGAGGGTTTGGGAGTGGGAAGAGGAATGAATAGTTAAAGCATAGAGGATTTTGAGGGAAGTAAAACTAGCCTGTATTGTCCTACATTTCCCAAACCCCACAGAATATAGAACACAACAAGGAAACTATAAAATATGAACATAGGTTAATAGTAACATATCAGTAATGGCCCCTCAATTGCTACAAATGTGTCATGTTAATGCAAGGTGTTAGTATAATAGAACCTATGTAGGAGGGGAAATTCAAGTTTATATGGGAGATTTAGTGTCCACTTACTTTTCTCTAAACCTAAAACGGTTTTAAAAATCAGTCTATTTCATAGAGATCTATGAAATAGATCTCACAGAATTGAGAACCCAGAAATAATAACTCACCTATTATTATAAATAATAATAACTCATACCTATAATGAACAATTAGTCTACAACAAAGAGCCAAGCATATATATTGGAGAAAGGAAAGCTTCTTTAATAAATGATACTGTGAAAACTGGAAAGCCACATGCAAAAGAATGAAACTCAACAACTATATCATACTAGTCACAAAAATTAACCTAAATGGGCAAAAAACATGAATGTAAGTGATGAAAATATAAAATACCAACAAGAAATCATAGGCAAAACACTCCATGACATAGGTTTCAGTGTGATGTCATTGTGGACTCATCTCTAAAATCAAGAAAAACTAAAAAGAATATAAATAACTGGAACTATATCAAACTTAAAACTTTCACACATCGGAAGACATTATCACTAGAACAAGAAGACATCCCAATAAAAATAAGTCAAGAGAAAGACAAATAATGTGTAGTGTCACGAATATGTAGAATACAGAGAAAATAAGAGGACAGAAAAAAACAAACCAATAACAAATCTGAGAAAGCTGACTGTAGAATTAAGGCTACCAGAAATGAAGGGAGGGGGGGATGAATAAAATGCGGAAGAGGGTCAACGGACTGTGGCAAAGGACTATGGTGTGTGTTTTGGCGGTGGCTGTCGTGTGATATGACCCTAAACCCCTTAATCATATACACTGTTGTAAACCAGTGTTACCTCAATAAAAATATATGAATAAAAATAAGGCTATTAGTTAAAAAAAAAAAGCAAAAATAACTAAGAAGAAAAACAGCTTATTTAAAATGTTTTACTATTATATATACAGGATGGAATTTATTTAAATTGCTCAAAAATATTAAGAGAAAATGAAATAATCTCTCTCCTTTTATCTCAACTCACAATTTTATATAATTCTCTCTTCACACACTGAACATAAAATTAACTTACAAATTTCTGACAATTTTATTTATAATATTCTATTATAAGCACATAGTAAGATTATCTAGAAATTATCAAATCACACAGACAGTTTATCCAATACAATTTCCTTTCTAGGTGACCTTTTGGTATAATCTACAACCCTGAAAGGTGGTTTAGATGGTCTAGAGGAGAAACTGAGGCAATTACATGCAAATTTTTACATGAGGCATTTTTTTTTCTGAAGGCACAATTCATTACTTCCATTTAATAAGATAATGAAAAGGTTTACATATTACAGAAGTAGGTAAGAAATGTTATTCTACTAGTATAGATACCACTTTATTAATATCAACCAAATATGTGTCATGAATTTTTTTCAGCAGTATGTATTGGTCATCTACTCCATTGTACCTTACTAGTTTTGAAAAATAAAAGATAAATACTATGCATTTTTTTGCCTTAAACAGTCCAGTCAGAATATTGTCAAATCATGTATACATGAAAATAATTGTTAAATGTGAGATTTGGGCAAAATGCTTTGATCTGACAGATGAAATTTCATTTAGACATAGAGTTTTAATCACCCCAGTAAGAGAAAGATGAAAGACATGTGGGAGATGGACTAGGCATGGGGAGCCATAGCAGAGGAATTAGTAAGTGTAGCAACAGAGAGGACTCAACAGGCTTGGTGTTTGAGGATGCTACGAGAAATTCTTGTTATTGGAGTTCTCAGTGGAGGCACAATGGAAGAAGGTGAAGCTAGACTTGTAGGTAGACAATAGAATCCAGATAGCTTATCGTCCATAAGGAAAATAGAGATTTTAAATTTTAGCCCATATCAAAACTTCCCAAAGGCTATGCAAACTTACAAGTGTATTAAAATATTGATCCATGTAGTCTTGAGGTGGTAAGGTGGGAATTACAGTCTCTGGGGGGATGATGGCATATGTTTATGATGAATAAACATGTAAGAACTGCTGAGTGTGACAGAGCCAATGATAATAATGTGCTGAGAGTGACAGGACTTTTCTCTCTCAATTGACTTGTGTTTCATTGTAGCACTAATTAATGACTATTTTTCTATATTATTTCAAAAACAACAACAAATACATGGGAGTTTTAAAGCTGTCATTTTGGGGAGGGATATTATTTTTACTACCTAGAAATTTTATTTAGAATAATATCATCAGGAACACACAAAGGCAACATTTAAAAATGATTGCACAGGAATCCACCTCTTAAGTAATAGGTATTTCCTGATATGTCATTTATGTTCATATAATTATACTTTCACTTTGTTTTTAATTGATTGTGCCATGGTGGTTTTAAAAACATTTTTATTTTGATAACATTTTAAATTTACATGCAGTTACAGGAGATAATAGAGACTTTTTTTAAAAAAAATGCATTACTTTTTGTTAACACTGGTTTACAACACTGTAGAAGATTTAGGGGTAAAGGTTCATGCCTCTTCAGACATTAGTCCCCATGCCAAACCCACCATTAATCTCATAATCCTCCACCACAGCCCTTTCCCTCTTCCCTTTTCCTTCCTACTCTTCTGTTCCCACCTCAGCCTTCCCCCTTCCCCATCCCTTCTGGTAGTCTCAACTCTACAGAGATATAGGATTTGTTTTAGTTTAGAATTCTCTCTTCCTCTGTGTTGTTTTTCCGTATTCCATGAGTGAAAACATCAAATATCTGTCCTTCACCCTCTGACTTACCTTGCTTAGCTTAATCTATGCCAGTTCCATTTCCATTCATATTGTCATACATTGCAAGAGTTCTTTTTTTTTTTTTTAACACCTGAAAGCTACATAACTAAAAACGTTTATTCTAATGGCAGGTATAAGACATGGATGTCCACTTTCACCATTACTATTTTACATAGTATTAGAAAGCCTACCTAACACAGTTAGGGAAGAGAAAGATACAAAAAGGAAAGCAAACTGGAAAGAAGTAAAACTATTATTATTTCCATACCACATTAACATAATATACATAGAAAACCCTAAATACTGCACTAAAAAAATTAGAAATAATAAATTGATAAAATAAAGTGAGGGGCTAGAAGATAAATATACAAAAAAAAATCTGTTGCATTTCTGCAGTAAACAATGATCTATAAGAGAAAGAAGTCAAGAAAACTACTTTTTTGCAATCACGTTAAAAAAAAAAAATCAGTAAATACCTGGGACTAAAATTAACACAGGAGGTGCTTCTCAGTGGAGAGCTTGGTCTATGGCCTCCAGATTAAAGAAAACACTTGCCGGGGTTGTTTATCCCTAGCATGTTTCAAGTCAATCAGCAGAACAATCCTCTTTGCCAGTGGTACTGGCACACCCATTATTGTAGATAGGACTCTTGTTTGAAACAAGGGAGACTGTACCTTTGTATTGCTTGATTGGGTTTTAAGAAAACCTGGCCTGGCTTACTTTCTTCTGTTGCTTGGAGGTTTAAGAGGAGGTCCTGTTGCTATGTCAGACCCTGGAATCCTGGGGTTCCCAACTAGTTTGCCTTTTCCTCTCTCTGGTTTTCAAAGCTATGTTTGACTTCCTTTTCCTTTTTTCCAGAGCTTTTTAGTTGTATTTGGCATATAAGAGCAGGAAGAAATGGAGCTACAAAATCATGCTTGAGCTCTTTCTTTCTTTTTTAAATATTCATTAGCTGTGTAAAAAGTAAGTAATTAGAGAAAGCAAGGTAACAGTAAGTAACTGGTAATAGACAAGGGTTAAGATATGCAGCAAAGATACTGCTGCAAATGAAAGTTTGTAATGATCCAAGAGATAATTGAGTAGTTAGAGCAAATGAATATTTGCCCAGGAACTTCAATAGCATACATTGAGGCTGGAAGCCTCTGTGAAAAAATTTATAGAGCTCCTAGCCTTTTAAAGTAATGATAAAATAGTATAATACAATTAGCAATCATGTATTGCTAATAATTATTGAAATGCTACTTTGTGACCAACAAATGCTCTAAATAGACAATATCATTTGATCTTCTAACAGCAATAATTGTATCTAGTAGCTATGATTTGTAACAGTAGCTTAAAATTAAATATGCTGCAGTTTAAAGAGATTAATAAATTTGCTTAAGTTCATGAACTAATAAGTAATAGGCTATGATTTGAACTGAATTCTTAAACTCTGGGTCACTGCATTAAATCAACCCATAATTTGTTAAATTCAACTTATTCATGACTTGAGGTTCAATTTTCAAAACAAAAATGACAAGTATATACTGACTAACATTTTAGTACTTGTTATTAAGGGTTCAAATATATTTAAACTATTTACATTCTTAACTGCTCTGAAATAGTACTCATTTTTCTTCATAGTATAAAATAAGAGATTATATATACACAAGACTCAATAGATTTGACAGTATTCTCATCTTAAATCATGTCACTGACTCTTGCATATATGTGTTAGTGATAAATAAGAAGGGTTAAGTGAAAAAATCTATAGTTAACGCTATCCTTGCTGGCTTGGCAGTTAAAAAGAATTAAAGGAAAAAGCACAGTATTATGGTCATTCAAGAGCATAGTGTTACAAATTAGCATTTGTATTGCTCCCTCCTTTTCTATACCCTATAGGCATAACAGAATTGCAGATCTAAGAGAAATGTGACAAAGTTTTCTATTGATTAAATAAACATTTGGCAATAATTCTATGGTGCATAATATAACTTGAATTAGTTATTAAATTGCCTTGCTAGATACAATATGTTCCTCATCCTTCTTAATGATGCCTATTTGAAATGAGACTCTAAAATTCCAGTTCTATTTGCACTACTTTGAAAAAAGTTTCTGGAATGTGCTTAATGTTATTAGCTCTCAAAATCCTTTTTGATTATTTTAAGGGGGAAGGGAAAAGATAAGGTATCTAAACCATTTATTATAATATGACCAAAGAAAGTACTGCATTTTTGGTCAGGTAAATTTTTATTAATGTAGTTCCAAAAATGTTTACTTAGGTATAAAATGGAACAATTATTAATTATATCATTAACTTTATTTTAAAATTCTACAAAGAAATGTTTGGGAGAGGAAAAGAGTGATCAGATTAAATCTTTTGTTTAATAATTTCTGTAATAGATCACTTAGTATTTTTATAATTATTTAAATAAAAATCATTTACATCATTATAACTTATATAAATAGAAGGTTATTTGGGGTATCTTAGAAAATTTGGTCTTGGGCCTTCGTCCTGGCGCAGAGAGTTGGGCGCAGCACTGTGAAGCATCCCCTGCACAGCAGCGTGGGTTAGATCCCCGGCCAGGGAGGGGACCCACAGGGCACTGCAGACCTCTCCTGCCTAGCCCACTGCTACCCTCAGCAGTATATTTTAGTCAATCTGCCTGTTCTGCTCCCCACTCTGTCTCTGGCAAGTCCTCTCATCTCCTGTGCCTCTGGCCTGTACCACAGCTCTTGTATGGATAAATAAATCTTTAAAAAAAAAGGTGGCTTGAGAATGATAATCTATTTTAAAAAAAGAAAAATTTGTCTTGTTAAGACTTTCTTTAATTCATAATATAACTTAAAATGTTTAGACATAATTTTTTGCTACATATCAGATAATTAGGACTTAAGAGTTGAATTTAAAAATTCAATAAACAGATTTAATGTCAAGAGTTTGAAAGATTTGTGGAAAGCTCAGACTGCAATACAAGTACAATTTCATTTAATCATGTTAATTAAATCAACATAAAACAATTTGATTAATGATAATACTATTTTTTTACAGAATTTCCCCCTAATTACAGGAGTAGCTTACTACTACACAGATTATTAATTTTTATCTCCTTGTAAGAGTTATCATTTATGAGGATATTTTTTCCTCTTTTTTATTTATTTATTCTATTTTTTCCTTTTAATTTATATATATTTGACATCAATTGTAATCCCCATCACCATATCACCAGTGCACCATCACCTCAGTCCCCTGTGCTCCCGTCTGCCCTCAACCCTCCCCCTCCCCACCAAGTGTCCCCAATTTGTCCTTGTCTTTTCATTTTTGGCTTTTGTGTCTTTATTGTTATTATTATTATTGTTATTGTTCTTATTCCTTTCCTTGATCCTTATTTGGTTCCCTTATATTCCTCCTAGGGGAGGAATCATCTGGTATTTTTCTTTTGCCTTCTGA
>JAGFMF010011393.1:4999611-5032249 GCA_019455555.1 Galemys pyrenaicus
GCAGTGTAAGAGAGTTCCTTTTTCTCCACATCCTCACCAACATTTGTTGTTGCTACTTTTTTTGATATGTGCCATTCTCACTGGTGTGAGGTGGTATCTATGAGGATATTTTTATGCATGAATAATAAGAAGGCAATTTAGCGAATGACAGAGATATTTGAGATTCTAAGAATCAAACACCTAAGTAATTTTAAAAGCAAATACTTCTCACTAATGGATAGCAAATCTTTGCTGAGTACTCACAAGGTGCCAGGTATAGTAAGCACCTAAGAAAATAGATGAGAGACTTGTTCTGAATCTTACTATTATGAGCCCCAATGCTAAAGACAATCCTCATTTTATTGTGCTCCAAGCCCTTATTCTAATTATGTACAGTGCCTACAAATTTTTCTGAATATTTTTCTACCCAATATATACGTGATGATCTGTATGTTTTACTATTTTCCTCTTCACATGTTTATTTACTGGAAGGGCATTCTCTTTACTTTCAGATGGAGAAATAAAGGTACAAAGCAATTCAGAAACATATCTTAGATTTCCAGATAAGTCTTTTTTGGGGGCAGAAATGCTACCTGAATGATAACTTCCCTAGGATAAGAATGATCTTATTCTTATAAGAAGTGTGTCAGCAGAGAGGATGGGAGAACACTGGACCAGGAGTTGGGAAACAGGTCCTCAGTCCTTTGTTCTTTGTCCATTGCCAACAACTATTATACCAACAATACACCAATTTCTAGTAATAGTAGGTGACCATTCTTGGCGCAATGAAATGTGGGCTGTAACTAAAATCCTCAGCCATGATCCAAAATTTCATTTATGTGATTGTGTAATAAATATATGCAGAAAGAGATGTATTGAAAAATGCTATGTCAACCATTTGGAAACCTTTAGAGTAAACACATTTATTACACAACGTTTACTTAGGAAAGGCAGAGTAAACTATCTTACATAACTTTTTCAGTGAAGAGATGGATTTTCAATGTTGGTAGAACTTATGAATACTGCTGCATTGTCAGTGATAAGAAAATTGGTTTAGTCAAATTAGTTTTTATTTACATATTTCCATCTTAATAATTTAAAATGAACTGCACCATATAAGAAATATAATTATTATTGTGTGCTTACACTGTTTCAGGTTATAATAAGCAGTTTTTGAAATATGAATTAATGGTGAGGTTGTAGTTATATATGGCAAGCAAAAAGTGTGAGAATTTGAGCAAAAAGTTAAATGAAATAAATGTACTGTAAAACCACTGCAATTGCTTTTAGAATAGTTGTCTTTAATTGTTACTTATTTGTGTGGTTCCAAATTGACAGAAAGCAGGACATATATAAAAAGGGTTTGGGACTGCTAATTAGTTTGAACTCTTCAAACTGAAAGACAAGTGATTACTGAATATAAACTCCAGCTACTTTTTAATTTTCTTTTCCCTTTTGTGACTTACTGGTTCTCTTTTTTCTTTTTTTAATTGAAGTAACATTGGCTTACAACAATGTATGTGATTCAGAGGTGTAAGAGGACCACACCTCCTCAGATGTAAGGCACACGCCACACTCCTCACCAAGACTCCCATCGACCCTTAGTCCATGGGGTTCCCTCCCCATCTTCCTATCTTGATTCCAGTAGTGTTGTCTTGTTTGTCGTGACTGTCAAGTTTATTCTACAAACTTTTATTTATTTTTACTTTGAAAATGAAGAAATCTACTTTATTTTTTCACATATTTAGGGGGGTAAAATTGTTTAGATAATTGTAGCTGTTTGGGGGGTATATAGGCTTAACTCCTACAATGTTTATGAAAAGGCACCAATCTTAGGATATCATATGGAACTAAAATTGTTCTTCTTGTGAACATTTATTTCATACTGTAATATTTTACCCAGTGGAATCATAGTCCCATATTGTGCTAGATATACCAGGAATGTAAATGAGTACTTACACATCCACCTGAAACTGTTCCTTTGTCATCCAGTTAAACCACTGCTTATTTTGTGTACATTTAAAAAAATCTGTAACTCTTCTAGTACTAAGTCTACACTTGCATCAGTGTCTCAAAAGCACACAATTCCTAACCTTGGCAATGCATTATGAAATGAGCAGCTAGTTCTATACATGAGAGGAGTAACTGGGGTTAATATTTGCTTGTTTTACTTAATAATAAATTTTGAAAAAATATAAGTTGGTCATTTAACATCACAATACAGAGGTAAATCAAAATGTCACACAGAATTTTTCTTTTTCAAATATTTCATGGCATGGTAAAGCCACTTTGTGAACAAATCATATACTGAAATCTGATTAGCTAAACTATTTAAAATTTGTTTTATTACTATTATTTTTTCTTGAACACATTTCTATTTTGACACTTATCTTGCTCAGAAACTTTAATGTCTTGCTCGTTCAGCCTGTATTAAAGTCTCCTATATTTTCAGACTCATCCATTTTCCCACTTAATTCAAATATTGCACCTCTGTTCTGCTCAGATATTATTTTCCACCTTACACATGTAGATAGACTGAGAATGATTTTCACTTTTGGCTTTCATCTGTTCTCCACAATCTGTCTCCCTTATGTCACTATACCAAAGTGGAACTCTTCTTTAACTTCTGCCACTACTATTGTGACCTCATAATATCACCTTGAAACATATCAACTCTCCCATTACTTTCTACCTTTTCTTGACATCATATAGGTTTTTATTCTGTATCTTCAAATGCAGAACCTTCCCATTAAAAAGATAAAATTTTATTATGCTTATTTTAAACAATTAAATTTGAACTATGCGTGATTTGGTGATGGTTGAACTATGGTAGCAACACATGATGTGGTAACCTCATCTTACCTCAATTATAAGTTAATTAGTTTAGGGCCTCCCTGGTGGCGCAGTGGGTTAAGCAACGCACTATGAAGCAGACCACAGCCACTGCAGCACGAGTTCAATCCCTGCTGCCGGCCAGGGAGGGGACCCACATGGTATGGCAGATCTCTCCTGCTGTGCCCGCTGCTCCCCTCAGCAGTGTACTTCTGTTGATCTGCCTGTTCTGCTCCCAGCTCTGCCTGTGGTGAATCCTCTCACCCCCCCCCCCACACCTCTGGCCTGTACCCCAGTGCTTGTATGCTTAAAGAAATAAATCTTTAAAAATAAAGTTAATTAGTTTAGCTAATTATTATTTAATTTAAAAAAATCCAACCTTTATTTCAATAAAATGTCTATACTGCTTTGAAATATATTTTAAAAATGGGATGAAATGTTAAGAACTCATGTGGTATTGTTTCAATTTCCTCAGTAATTATGACAGTTAATCTTAACTCTCCAACATATTGGAAAGTCTGCTGTGGGCAAGCATTACATTTTAGATTCATTAAACAAAAATGCTTAGGTAATAGGGATAAAAGTAGAAAGAGTCAATCCCTGCCTTAGGTATATTATGATCTAGTGTTTATTATTCCAGCAAACTTGCACACAGTTGTGTTGTGGGCAGGAATTTTTCAGTTGATAACAAAAAGGAAGGTTGTCAGCCTAGAGGGTAAAAGGAAATAGCTTGTGTAAATTTACATGAATATGAATGAATTTGTGGCTTTTTTAGATAATACTTTTGGAGGAATTATTGTGTGTGTGTTGTTTGTGTTGTGAGTTTTGGTTTGTGGCCTGAGAAATTATGTAGCTTTGGCCTTTAACATGTGCTTTTTGGATTAGCACCATCATTTCACTTGGGAGCATATCAGAAATGGGGAATATTCAGTCACATCCCAGACAGACTATATCAGAATTTTCATTTTCAACAAGATCCCTACTCACTCCTACCACCTGGTTCTTACACATATTAATTTTGGGAAACTGATTTATAGTGTCTGTAGTATAATGGGTGTGGTATAGGTCCTGTGGTAGTTGATGTAGTCAAGATTGTATATGTAAATAGAACAAAACATGAAGACTTTTTTTCTATTCAGAACTAAATTAAGATAGACCCCCAAAAATGCACACATCCACACAATTTGGTAGAAAATTTCAGGGAGTTGCAAAACCTTCCTAAAGCTCCCAAATGAAGTGTAACTGTTAGTTGTTTCACAGGCAAGCAGCAAGAGCAAGTCTGTGGTATTATTTATACATACAAGATCTGGGGTACAGGCCAGAATGCAGGGTGGTGAGAGGATTCACCAGAGACAGAGTGGGGAGCAGAACAGGCAGACTGACTTGAAACACACTGCTGAGGGGAGCAGCGGGCGAGGCAGGAGAGGTCTGCTGCGCCATGTGGGCCCCTCCCTGGCCGGCAGCAGGGATCGAACTCGTGCTGCAGTGGCCATGGTTTGCCTCACAGTGCATTGCTTAATTCACTGCGCCACCAGGGAGGCCCCAAATGGCAGTGTTTTGAAGGAGAAAATAAAGAGAAGTTGGAGTGTTTTTCTGGACTTCATATAAGTGCAATTTCTCAAATGTATGACATAATTCTCCTATGCAAAAATCCAGGAAATAACATTCAGATTTTAGATTTTAATGTGAGTGCTAAATATTCAAATTGATGAATGAGGGTCAGAAAGATCTAGCTATATACTGAATCTAGTCCTGGTTTTTTTTTTTGGTTTTTATTTATGTATGCATATAAGAATTGGGGTGCAGACCAGAGATGTGGGGGAAGGTGTAAAATGTTTCACCAAAGACAGAGTGGTGGGCAGAACAGGTGGCTCCACTGAAACACAATGCTGAGAGGAGCAGCATACTTCTGTGTTCTGTTCCCAGCTATGAATAAAATACATACTGTCTCCTTGTTCATTAGATACCCATCTTCATGTATTTTTGTGCTTCTCTAGAGATTTGCAGTTTTACCTGCATCAACCCTCTGCAATTACTTTTGCACCTCAGACCTCCATTCTACTATTTCCAAAGATTCTTCATTTCTTACAGAGATACCCATCTGCAGGACTCTGTTCCCTCTCCCCTCCCTCCCCTCTTTCAGTTCGAAGAAACAGTTTTTCCTGTTGACAAGGTAGAGAATTTAACTTACTATCCTGAAAGATAAAACCATATGATTTACATTTTATTTTCCCTATAAAGTTTCTAACCCTTTTGCCTTTGAAATTTTTAGGTGACCTCTTTCCATCCCTTCCTGGGTAGATACCCAGTCTGATTTTAAAAATGCATTTAAAATAACAATACAAAAGTAACTTATGAATGATAATTGAAACAAAATCTTGTCCGAAGGGACACTGACCCCAGACAATATCTGCAATGGCTGTAGCTGTTGCTTATATTTCCCGTCCTGACTTTCTCTTTACTTCTAAATTCAAATTCATAAATGATTTTGCATCAACTCTTTTTGAGTTCCTGACCTGTTGCCAATGGTCTTCCTTAAATGGATTCACTCATTTAGTTCTGATAATAACTGACAGATATAATTACTATCTCTATTTGAAGGGGGTCACTACAGCTGAAGCACAGACATGCTTGAATTTTTTTTTCAATAGCACAAAATCAGAAGATAGGGAGTCAAAATTTCCATGAGAGCAATATGGCTCCAACACATATCTTTCAGCCGTCACATCACGCTCTACCTTAGTTGACAGTCTCTGAAATTCACTTTGGATCTGACTCTCTTTTTATACCATTCTACCTAAAGCTGGCTATTCCTCTGGGGTGTTTTCTTTTTCTTTATAACACTGTTCATCCTAGTTATCCAAACCTAGAGCCACATGGTCATTCTCAACTCCTTCCTTTCCTTTGCCACATCCTTTTATCTCTATCTCAGTAACATGTATTTATTGTCTTTAATAAAGCTATTAAAATTCATACATGCATTTATTACACCACCCTTTTTAAAGATTTTATTGGAATAGCATTGGTTTACAAATATATATATATATATGCTTCACATGTATAGCATTATAATTCAACAGGTATATAGCTATAAATACTGCATTATGATGTCCAAAAAGTCTAGTTTCCCTCCATCACCATACAATTGACACCACCTTTACCTAATTTGCATACACCATTTTACTTCCCCAATGATTAATAACTATCATACCAAGTTAAGAAATTGAGAAATTTTAGAACGTGTTTTAATTTCTCTGTCTTCTATAGAGAATTGCTATATTAATATTGAATGAAAATACTCGTCACTAGATATCCCATAACAATGGCATGAGAATGAAAATATTGATGGCCACAAATCTTTTTGGAGAATTCTTATTAATAATAAAATACCTCTAGAGGATTCTGCCTGCTTCAAGTGGCAATGCTTTCCAGTTCTCAAGGTAAGGCACTAAAGATTCATTTTATTTAAAAGAACCAGTAAGCTTCAATAAATTTTAACATTATAGAAAATGCTAAATTAAAGGGCACATTTTGTCTTGAAGTCATAGTTTCCTGAATTATGAAAGACTATCTGAAAAGCATCTGCAATTAAGAATAATGTTGTGAATCTTATTTTAAGTTCTAGGTCAGTTTTGCCATGATACATTGTTCACCATCTGTCAGGTTGCTGGCATGTGAATGGTCTCCAGAGAATAAATAATATTTGTTTGGAAGCAGTCTCTTCCAATTTTCTCTTCAAATAATGACTTGGGTTAAAATGATTCTACTAGGTCCTGCTAAATAATACTTATGATATGCTTGAGATGTTATTCTGTATTGCATCAAATGAAATTTGACAATACTTAATAAAATGTCTGATAAATATATAAAACTCCCATTGAGCACTCAAATGTATTTTTTCTCATCATTTTCATTTGCTTAATTTTCATATGCTACAAATTTTTCTCTAAACCTTTGCATTATTCTACAACTTTGTAGTTACTATGATCAGTCCCTCTGTTTCCTTATTGAGAATAAAGTAATAAAATAGCAGCTATGAGGACAAAATGAAGCATTGTGGGTGTAACAGTTTTATTATTAAAATATGGGGTTAAAAATAAATTTATTTCTACAAGTAGGACAGGATTGCAAATTTAAGGGAACTTATTTAAGTTTCCTGCAAACTTTTATTCACACATGGCAACAAAATGCACGCATGTTAAACCATCACCAATACTTCATCCAGTAATGTGCTTATTGACAGGAGGCTCTTCATGACACCAGGAATGTTTAAACTCTCATAATATATTTGCATATGATATTTATATTATGTCATAGCATATTATTATATTTCAAACTATAATAAATTCTGTATTTATTTTATTTTTGCACCATATATTGCTTAATATTAGTTCACAACCTACTTCTACCTATGTTATATGCATGGAATATAGAAGGGATTTTG
The DNA here is from genome assembly GCA_019455555.1 of Galemys pyrenaicus. Taxonomy (NCBI): domain Eukaryota; kingdom Metazoa; phylum Chordata; class Mammalia; order Eulipotyphla; family Talpidae; genus Galemys; species Galemys pyrenaicus. The sequence goes on from JAGFMF010011393.1 coordinate 5,006,867, forward strand.
GTTGCTCAAGAAATGAAGGCCAGAAAAAGATTTTTTGGTATGAAAAAACAACAACAACAAATAACTACTCTAATACTTACTAGCAAAGATACAAACACCAGCTGTAGGTACATCCTCAATTCCCATCCCCTATTTTCAAACAGAAGTACTCAAGCTTTCCTCTAATTCCATGGTCTTTCTCTCAGTAGTGGATTGTTCTAGCTCATATCAGTCTTGCTTGTTAGTCCATCTGGAACAGAATCAATTCTAACTGAAGCCAAGAGAGACGACTTCATAGAAATAAATTGTATTAGCCTGACATGATTATTATCCTTATATTTTTATTGATGGGGGGGAATAAAGGGTAGTTTTTATTAGTGTATAATCTAAGTTTTGTCCATCCATTGCTTTGATGCTAACTACCATATGACTTACTCTAAGTGGTATAGTTCTTAAATGGACCTCATTTTCTCTTCTGTGTAGTCTTACTGAATGAAAGCATCATATGACTGAAACTACAGTGAGCTTTCAATGGTTTTCTGCTGCTTAAAGTATAAGATCAAATCTCCCATAATGGGAATGCAATTTCCCCAGTTTAGTTTGTGTATAAAATGCAACCTCATCCCACTTTCCCTGGATTTATATAAATGGGACACATTCTTTTTGCAGGTTTCTTGTATGTCTTTTTAATATCGTTTTCCTTGTGGAAAAATAGCATAAATATCACTTCCCATTAAACTCTTAAATCAGAAAATGGCATTAACCTTTCAGGTCAGAGACTACTGTCATATTTTTGGCATAATATGGTTGTTTCATGTTTCCTTCTGCCACTAAATTTGGGCCCCAAAAGAGAGACCTGAGGTCTTTTGAGAGTTACTAATCTTGGTAAATTGTATTTCCCTATAGATTAGGTTAGAGAATAGGAGGAAAGTTTGAAAATTTTAGAGGAAAGTAAAGAAGGGACTTATGGACTTTTGTCATAGTAAGTACAACAGAATAGAAAGTGAAAATCTGGAGAAATGCTAAGAGAGATGATAAAATCTAAGGGGGTTATTTGGGTAATTAACAATTATTAAGCACCTCTTAAGCATCAGACATTTTACTGGATAAATTTTATGAGTTAAGTCATACAATTAGAGTAGTAAAGAACTTAGACAATAATGATCAAAGCTTGACCATAAAATACAAGAAAAAGTAGTTTTAGGTCACTAATTTTTCAAGTGGGAAAACTTGTAACTGTGTTATCTCTATGTTCATCAGCTATAAAACACAGAAAGAAACAGAATGCTTACATGTAACTCTTGTGTTTATTAGCTCTCAGGATTGAGGTCTGTTTAGGACAGTTAGTTGATTTATTTAGATAATGGAAACTACCTTAGTGTAATTATATTATGAAATCCTAATTTATAATAAATTGACATCTACATTGGTTGTATTCTTATTAATACATATACACACACATATATGCATATATATATATATGTGTTGTGTTCTTAGTAAAGAAACTAGGTTCAAATATTGCTGCCATTTTTAAGACTTTTTACAAAATAATATGTGGATCATGCATTAAAATCATTGATAATTTTTGGCATATTTTGGTATGAACATAAGCAAGACTCTTTACATAAATTTAGTACTATCAACTTATATCTAAATCTAAGACTTGTGCTAATCTATGTATAATGTTAATAAACTTACAGAATTTATGTATAAGCTGAATATAATGTAATTTATATATAGTATAAATATAATTGTGTTTATATAATTCAATTAACAACTGATATGCATATGTAGTCAAGCTTAAGTATTTATGTATTATGTTTACATTTTATAAATATATCTGTCATGTGTGTGCAAAGAACCCACCCAGCATTTAGCCCAGTGTGAGCCATGAACACTATAGATACCTGTCAAAATTAAATTACTGAAATGAAATTATAAATTTAAATCGTATAGCTTTAAGCCTTATGAACTACAAATGACTTATATGGTTATGATACCATCTTAGATTAAGAACCAGGAAGTCTCTCCAGGTGAAATTCCTTTAAATATCAGTTACATGGATGTGGAAATTGAGATCTCATTTGTCCTGCTGTGACTTGAGTACTTAATATGCAAAATGGTTACTTAAAGGAAGTTGTATGAAAAGATATGAGCATAGTTGTTCTTCAAGATTTTCTTGTTTATATAGTTCTACTTACTAGAGATTTTACTCAATAGAGAGTAAGCTAGTGGATGGTTGGATGGTTGGATGGATGGATGGATGGATGGATGGATGGATGGATGGATATGGATGGATGGATGGGTGGGTGGGTGAGTGGATGGATAGAGATATAGAGACATAGTTATTATCATCAAATCATACAATCGCAGGCTCTATATTATACAATAAGAATGCATGAAAATTTATCAAATAGGTCTATCACCAATTCTGTTGTATAACATAAAAATGTGTGAGGTCAGAGCCTATGGGTGGGTGAAGTAGAACATAAGCAAGAAGAAAATTTATTTTTACCCAAAGAAGCAAAGGTCACTTCGAAATGAAATACTCTGTTGAAGAAAATATATTAGAGGCTTTCTTTGGTCTATAAAATATTTGTATTTCAAAACAAAGACTATGTGTAGAAGGAAGAACTTTAGCATGTAATCTTAATCTAATTTATTTGACATGGGTCAGTAATTAGCTTGTTTCTTTCCCACACTTGGCACATTTTCTAGCTAATGCCAATTAAGACATGATTAAGGTAAATTGTATAGAGGTGTAAAAATAGCAAATACTATAATTCATTCATTATTTCTGAATTTGTTTTTGCAGACACCATTAATACAAGACTCACTATACTAATTTGTTTGCTCAAACTATTAGGGGGAAAACAACACATATTTGAACTAAATCAATATGTAAATGAAGTCCTACTGATATAAAGTGTCTAAAAGCTTCAATAGATATGCAGATCTACTTAGTTGTCTATGGTAATGCAGCAAGATATCTGAGCTTTTGACACTACTTCTTAACTAGTGTTTACAAATACTGTGTATTTCAATACTTCTGGTACAGTTTTAATGACTATCTTCATGTCCATATAAATGCATATTCATACTTTTTTGTTTATAAATGACCAAAATAATATTGGTAGCAGCTTGCAAAGGAGCTGCTATATTAGTTAATATAGATGTTATGATTGAGTTAAAATTGAGTTTCTGAGGTTAAACTAATAAATTACATAGTTTATTTCAGAAAGGAAGACACAAGACATTCTTCAAGAAAATAAAACACATATTGCATTGCATTTTAGAGTAAATATTAATATGGAATATCATATACAATATTTCAATGGATGAACACATTTGCTTTTGAACAATTGTAGAAGATACATTGGTGATTTTTCTATAGTAAAAATAGCATGAACTTGGATTAGACCTGTAGTTCTGATACTTCCAAACACAAACTTTTGGAAAAAATATTTTGGGAGACTTTATTTTCATCAATTATAAAATAAGGATGGTTACTTAAAAAGCACATGAATTTGAATGAATATGCACAGAAGACTATCAAGAGACAACCAGAATGTAAGCAAGAAATCAGAAAGAAAAAAAAAAAGAGAGATATTAAGAACATCAAGTTAAGAGAGCAGTGCAAGATGCAGAGAAATACCCTCTGGGCAAAATGTAGCATATTAGGAAGAAAATTAAGGTAAAGGTGAGCTTTAGTAAAGCTAAAATATAGTATATCTTAGAAAAAATCTTAGGTCATAGATATAGTTTCTACTTCTTCAAGAAAGTCAGACAACTGGAATTATAATCAGAACAAAAACACTAAAAAAACGCTGAAAAGAAAGTGAGTCATAGAGACTCAATAAAATGTTAAACTATTTCCTAATGTCTCCAACCACTGTATACAGTACATTGACTATTTATAAAATATCATAAGACTAATGAATCTAAGTAATCACTAATGTTGGGAATCATGTAATAAATAGTCATTGTTTTATATGTATACTTATTGTGCCGTGTAGTAGTGTTTTGAAGGAAGAAAGAGAGAAATTGAAATGCAAAAGAATAGAGTAGTGCACTGGGTAGTAGTAGAGAGGAAATTGGCCAATGGACTTATATACCTCATTTTGTTATATGAACTACTGTCTTCTCATTTTTTTTGAAATTTATTCTTTTCACATCAACATTTTCTATTTCTGACTGCGGTTTTTGAACAGTCAGATTATTGCATCAATATTTCAGATCCCTAAAATTTTAGATCCCTAAGATTCATTCTTGGCAAATTAAACTAATCCTACTCTTCCTCTCATTTTCTTTGAAAGCCATGCATCAATTTGTGCTTAAATTAAGCAAATTTTCCACATTGAGAAAGCTTGCTCTAGACTTGACACACTTTATATCTTGATCCTACTAAACAAAAAGGCTATTATAATTATGAAAACTACTTTTGAGCAAATCTTATATCAATTTAAGAGGTAAGATTCACTCACACACATTGTTGAACTAAGTTCCAAAAATAACGGTAGCACTTCAAGTGAACAAAACTTTTCAAATTTTTTATTTTCTCATAGAAATTTCTTTTTTTTTAAAGATTTATTTATTTATTTATGCATACAAGCACTGGGGTACAGTCCAGAGGTGCGGGGGCGGTGAGAGAATCCACCAGACAGAGCAGGGAGCAGAACAGGCAGATGGACTGAAGTACACTGCTGAGGGGAGCAGTGGGAGAGGCAGGAAAGGTCTGCTGCGCCATGTGGGTTACCTCCGTGGCTGGAGGCAGGGATCGAACTCATGCTGCAGTGGCTGCAGTTTGCTTCATAGTGCGTTGCTTAACCCACTGCACCACTGGGGAGGGCCCTCTCATAGAAACTTCTAAAGAGGAACATTTAAGTTATCCACTTAATGAGAGGAAGAACAGAGCTTTTATCTTCATCATATATGGTATTTTATTTCTACTTTTTGTACCTTTATGATTTAATAAATGTTTTGTTTTGAAAAGGTAAATGGGTTAATTACTTTTACAACTATGCAAGAAAACACAGAAGGGGAAAAACGAGAGTGCTCTGGCTAGGATTCAGTCCCTGGCTAACCACAAGCAGGAGGAGAATTTGTGACCTGAGAAGAAGATAAGGCTATGAAACAATGGAAAACACTAGAGGCAGAAACTAATTTCTCAACAGTAGTACCTATGCTTCATGTTGCTGTACATAGTTTAGAAGTATAGACTGAAAAGAAAATCTTCTGTTCCTTCAGACAAGTACTACATTATTCAGGTCTCTTGAATCTCTGCACTACTGTCACTTATTCTGAAACTCACTACCTCTCGATCTTAAATTCCAACAGACCTCTATAATCCCAAATATAGACAAACTAGAAAGCATGAAATGCAGGTTGACTATTGTCTGCAGTAATGATCAGTACATATGACAGATCAGTTGACATTCTTCTTGACCATGTAAAAGGTTAGTGAGACAGAATGATGACCACATCAGAAAAATGACTGTCATCCTAAATATTCTCCTTTGATTCTTGCTCTACATTCTTCTGTTTCCAACTTATTCTGTCCTAAACTGTGTGCAACTATGAACCATGCACCAATTAGTGAATACACCACATATGACATCATTGAAATATAGTCTGTAATACAACTATGAATAAAATTTTCTAAATTCCTTCTATTTTATCATCATTGACAGATTATCAGTTTCTTATCATTTTAAGTTCTCATGACTTTTCATTTAGAGTATTTCAAAGTCTTACAAAAATTCTCTCTAAATCTTATTATTTATATTGCCTTGTCAAATTGATCTTCCTAAAATGTAGATCAATCACTGCTCTTCTTTAAAAAACTTAAGAGTTGTCCTATGATGCATAGATTAAAATCTAAACTCTATTCCATACTCCAGAAAATCATCATGATACTGCAAACTATACTCCACAAAATCACCATTTATCATTACCTTTCTTCTTCCCACTCTACCAAACTATTATAGTTTGCCAAATATGTGACATCATGTTCTATAGCTTTGCTGTTTCCTCTATTTTGGAAAGCTTTCCCTTTACCTCTTTCTTGCTAGTGTTCTGCTCATTTCTCCTTTGTGCCACCATGGAACATTGTGCATATTACTAAATACTGCAAGTCTTTGAACGTTATAAATTTTACAACCCAGAATTTGTTAAGGAAACCTGTACACATGGCAAAGCAGACCCAGTAAATTGTCAGTACTCAGTAAGTCATCCTACCATCATTTCGAGCTTAACATACTCAGATTAGAATGCCTCATCTTCCACTAAATGCCCTCCAATTTTTTGTGCTGTCAATGTTGTCATTGAGTAGCAAAATCTTCTTGTCATTGAGTAGTAAAATCTTGGAATCTGCTCTGGCTCAACCTTTTCCTTAATTTGGAGTGTCCAATCAGAAAATATTCTAATAAGCAAAATACAGAGCTTCTGTGGTTTGTGTCTTAAAGGTGAGCATCCCACATAGCCCCCACCTGTCTTTGTTTTACTTTCTCTTGCTTCAGTCACCACAAGCAACAAAATACTACTGAACAGAGAGAGGCATGCCCTGATTCCTTTTAGTCATCTGCAATAAATACCAGCATACATATTTCTCATCAACATTGGAATTTTCAAGAGATTTAACTGTCAACTCTTAAAAAGAGAATAAACCTAATAATAAGAAAACATAAACAGCATGACTTCACAGCATATATCTTTGACATTTACCAACAAATGCTTCCTATATTCTGTCAGTTCTACTTTATATTTAGCTTGAAATAGCTCTTTCAACTGGAAGGAATGCTTCCATTTCATAGGCATCTGAGTTTCTTGCTTCCAAGTTCTAAGCTGCTGTTATGTATAGGATACCATCTTATCACTCTGGTCTAAGAGCTGCTGTTAGTTATTCTGTCTAAGAAGACTTCTCTAGTCTATTTTAGACTTTTTCTGCACATTCTATTTTAATTTTAGGATCCCTATCTTACAAGCAATACAAATGATAAATGTGTTTGATAGGAAATCCCGCCACTCTTCAAACATGATTTCTGTTCCCAATTCAAGAATATATACTAGTCACACAGTCTCACATCATTTACAGGCAGCTAGGTTTTCAAAAGCTTCTTCTGTGTTCAAGAGGAAGAGAAGAAGCATATGTAAGAAGAGCATGTTAGTAATAGCCCTAATTGAATTTCACTGGTTTAGTAGGGATTGAAATAAAGCTTCATAAACTACTCTAATATTTGTGTTTTCTATGGAAATGTAGTTTGAGTTCAAAAAACTCACTTATTAAATTCTTCTAACCTAATTTTTTGAGGCAAGGACATTGAATGCATTGTTTTTAAACGAAAGTCTAAGTATTTTAAAGAAAAGGACATTTCTTATACCCCACTATATTTTAAGAAAAATTCTAACTGGACATAGATAATTATTTATTAATTCATAAGCCAGATTGATCAATATAGTCTGAAAAATTAACTGCCTGACTGTATATGCACATGAAAAGAATTTCCTACTTTTAAATATATTTTCTTTTTTTTTAATTTTTTTTAAAGATTTATACAAGCACTGGGGTACAGGCCAGAGGTGTGGGGGGGTGAGAGGATTCACCACAGAGAGCAGAGAGCAGAACAGGCAGATCAACAGAAGTACACTGCTGAGGGGAGCAGCGGGCTCAGCAGGAGAGGTCTGCTGCGCCATGTGGGTCCCCTCCCTGGCCGGCTGCGGTTTGTTTCACAGCGCGTTGCTTAACCCACTGTGCCACCTGGGAGGCCCTAAATATATTTTCTTTATAAAGTTCCCTATTCACAAACAGTTGTGTAAGATAGTAATAATGTACAAGCCATTGAATTGTCAACACAAAGTCAATCAAATTCAGTATTTTTTAAAATGAAGTTGATTGACATAGTTATTATGCTATTTTGAAACATATATTCCATGTGCACAGACAATCGCTGATTCCCCTTAATGAGCATGGTCTCAAATTCACACTTAAGATTAGATACCACTTATCCATGCATCAGTACAGACCAAAATATAGAAAAGTTCTATAGCTTAAGACAAAAAAAATCAATAATATTTATCCTATCCTTACTTATATTTGGTCATAACAAATTTTCTCAGTAATTTTGAATTTTTAAAATACTGCATTAATAAATTGAATTAATAAATTCAAATCCAACATGAGATATCACCTCGCATCTGTGAGAACGGCCCATATAAAAAGACTACAAACAGTGTTAGGTCTTTTCAGGATGTTAAGAGTGTTAGTTGTAGAGTAAAAGAAAGCCTCATAACTGTTGGTGGGAATTTTGATTGTCCCAGCCCCTTTGGAAAATGAGATTTCTCAAAATATTAAAACTAGATCTACAATATAATCCAGCAATTCCTACTCTTTGGTATGTACCCAAAGAATGAAAAACACTTATTGAAGATATATATGCACTCTTAAGTACATCACAGAACTATTTACAATAGCAAAATTATGGAACCAACCTAAGTGCCCAAGGACAGGGGAATGGATTAAAAAGATGTGATATATACACACACAATGGAATAGTACTCGTCTATAAAAAGCAAACTCTTGGGCCTTCATCCTGGCTCAGCGGGTTGGGCAACTCACTGTGAAGCATCTTCAGCACAGCAGCACAAATTCTATCCCCAGCCAGGTAGGGGACCCACATGGCGCAGTAGACCTCTCATGCCTTGCCCACTGCTCTCCTCAGTAGTGTGTTTGGTCGATCTGTCTGTTCTGCTCCCCACTCTTTTTCTGGTGAATCCTCTCACCTCCTGTGACTCTGGCCTGTACCTCAGCTCTTGTAAGAATAAATAAATAAGTCTTTAAAAAATAAATAAAAATAAAAAGCAAACTCTGGTTATTTGTAACAACATGGATGGAACTGGAAGGGATAATGCTAAGCAAAATAAGTCAGAAAGAGAAAGACAAATATCAAATGGTTTCACTTATAGGTGAGTATAAAGAAACAAAATAAAGGGTCAGATAAAACCAAACCAATAGCAAACCCTAAAAAGCTAACTGCATACTTGAGGATACAAGAAGAGGAGACACATGGTGTGGAAGATTTTAGGTGCCTTGGTGTTCAATATGGTGTGGACACATGCATTTGAGGTATAATGCTATGCCTCTGAATCACATATACATTATTAACAATGTTAATAAATATTGCACTAAAATATTATTTTTCTTGATTACTGAGTTTTGGCAACCTTTAAGTTTTGTAACAGAAGGAACTGGCTCACTCACCTCACCCTAGTCCTAGCCCTATGTGTAAATTCTAGAGGGTAGGAAGCACAATTCTGTGCTATCACTGGGAAAAAAAAGGTAATTGTGGAAAAAAGGAGAATAGGAGAATATGCTAATGCTTAATATACTCAGACAAAGTAATGGGTTCTAGTGTGGAATATGGATAATGAAGTGAAAACGATATAGCCAAACTAAGAGGATCATTTTATTCTTCATCAAATAAGCAAATAATTCCTCATCAGATGAAAATTTAATTCTATAGGCAAATGGTTTATAGTCCCATCCTTAATCTTTTTCCTAGAAGTCTGCTGGATTATTTTACCCTGAAAAATCTCAATTTGAAAATCAAAGAGGGAAATACTTTTATCTCAATGAGTTAAGATACAATAATTGAATTGCTATTACCTAAAAACTTCTTTTAATGCTCAGTAATTCTTTAAATTGACTTATTTAGATAATCTAAAATGTTTAATCTAATTCAGTTTGGTTTTCTGTTTCTACAATCTCTAGTTTTGTTATTCCTACCTCACTTTGACTTCTCTCTTCTGACAAGTGAAAAACAACACCCTAGGAACAATAGTAAAAGTATCTGGGTTTTAAGAAACATATTTTAGTAATACTTATTCAATATCCTTTAGGACTATACATTAAATGTTGTAGAAAATTTTTATTCCATAATGTCCATGTGTTTTATTTTTCTGAGGAAATGTTTTTGATGTGTGGAGTAATAACTTCTTTTAAAATCAATGTTGGTTATTAAACTGTGTTTGGTTACAAATTAAACTGCGAATTAATATAGAATTTGTACACTGCATTAATTTTGTCAACATAGCTGGCTATTCTACGTGAAACTTTATGATCTAGGAGAAGTTTAAATGACAGAAAAAAATACCTCTCAGATAAAATCTAGTTTTATTTCCTGCAAAAGGCTCTAAATCTTAGGACACATTTTTTTCCTGTATAATCTTTTCTTTCTGTGAAATGCAGTGTACAGGTCTCTGTGTGGTTGATTTGTCTACCACAACCATTACATTGGCAATAGCAGATCTCACTGAAGGGGTAGAAAATCTTAATTGCATCATAACGTTAATTTATTTTTCTCTCAATTCTGACTTCAATGTAGAGACATGAACATCATCCATAACTTGTGTGACCTCTTTTACTTGCTTAGAGGCTCTGAGAGATGGTATCAAGGGAGTATTTTATGGAACACTTTGAAATTCTGTACTTGACAAGCAAGAGACTGCAGTTCAGTCACTTGAGAAACACTCCCCCAAGCACTTTTATTACAATAAAATGGTTTTTTACAATAAAATATTACAATCCAAATGTGTGCTTTAGCTTGCGTGGAATATCATCTGATCCTGTCAAGAATAGGATTACTCTGACAGTTCAGAAACTTTGTGAGCCACTTCATTTATTTTTCACATTTACCATATCCTTTGCATGTAAAATAAAATTTATTTTATAAGTGAATTAATTTTATAAGTGAGATAATTTGATAACATGTGGTTTTAAGACACTAAGGTAAAATTTTTGATCTGTAGTATCTTGTTCTGAACAATTACATTAACAGTTTAATAAATGACATTTTTTTTATCCTCGGATTCATTTTCTAAATGGATTATGATGACCTTTCATCCTGACAAGAGCTATAAAAGGATATTTTTTGACCCAAAGTCACTTACTGGATACAAGTTTTATTTGAATTTGCACCTAATTTATTTTATGAACAAATAATCAAGTTTTTTTCTATTTATTATTATTAATTTAATGAAGTATCATTATTTTATAACCTTGTTAATTTTTTCACAACATAAGATTTTATCCATCTGGTGTGGTTACCATAGTTCTGCCACCAAAGCACACGTAGTCCACCATAGTCCACTGTGCTCCCCTCCCACTCCAATTCTTTATTCTCCTGCCTCCATCCCCAGGCCTCCTGGATATTTCAGATTTGTGGTCAGTTTCAAAGTTTGTCTTTGATCCTTTGATTGATTTCTCTATATTCCACATATGAGTGAAACCATCCAGTATTTATCTTTCTCTTTCTGGGTTATTTCACTTAGGATAATCCCTTCCAGTTCTATCCATGTTGCCACAAAAGGCATGTTTTTGATCACTGAGTATTCCATTGTGTGCATGGACCACATCTGCTTGTCTATTCATCTGTGTCAAAGGCATTTAGGTTGTTTCCATAGCTTGACTATTATAAATAGTGCTGCTATAAACATTGGAGTGCAGTTTTCCTTGTGAATTGGTTTTTTGTGTTCTTTGGGTAGACACCTAGGAGTGGAATTACTGGGTTCTATGGCAGATCCATATTAGTCTTTTGAGGAATGTTCACATTTCTTTTCATAAGGGCTGGACTGGTCTACATTCCCACCAGCAATGTCCAAGAGTTCATTTTTCTCCATACCTTCACCAGTACTTGTTTTTTTCTGTTACTTTTGATATGGGCCTTTCTCTCAGTGTTGAGGTGTTATCTCATTGTGGTTGTTTGCATTTTCACAATGATAAGTGATGGTGAACATTTTTTTTTAATATGTCAGTTGGCCATCTGCTTGTTTTCTTTGCAAAGGTGCCTGTTTAGCGCTTCTGTCCTTTTTTCATTTAATTTTAATTAACTCGTTTGGCATGTGGTCAAGGTAGGAAGACTTAGTATTTTTTTTAAAGGAAAGCTTTATGAATGTGATTTTTAAAAAGAAAAACTAAACTGCTATTAAAGAAAATGCTGCAATAACTTTAAGAGTAACCAAGAATGATTTTACTCTTTAGAGAAACACTAAAAACTACAATGGTACTAGTGGCTATTTACAGAAAGTTTTCTTTCTTTTTTAACTATATACTGACTCAAGCTTTACTGTTGTTATCTAATCAAGAGGCTTAAAATTAGCTTTTATTTTCTTATAAAGTGCTCCTGGAAAATTATGTTTTATTTCTAAATAGCATATAATTAAGTTCTTTTGAAAAAAAAAGTAGTAGCTTGCCTTGGTATAAAGAAAATGTTAATGAATTTATCTTATTTTAGCTCATTTTTAACACTACTTTAAAACAATTTCTGCTACTAAATGAGTTTTATGCTTTCTTTAGTATTAATATAACACTTAGGTAGAAGTGGTAGAAATAAATGAAAAATGATCTGAAAGTGTTTCTACAGCACGTAGTTATTTGAATAAAATTTACTTCCACTACTAATCTCTTCTAGAAAGATTTTCTAGATCTTGATTTCAAACGTGGTCAGCTCTAAGCACTGATGATGTGGAGTGATTTACTGTACATTACAGCATACAGTCTACTTGTACTGCCCCCTTTCATCTTTGTAATAACCTGTGGATAGGTTATTATTTCCATTCTATGAATGAGGAGACAAAGGAACAAGTTAATCTTTCCCAAGGGCTAGTAATGACTCACTTTCTCCCACAGGAAAACAGGAGGAGAAGTGTGGAGTTGGAGGCTGGGACCTTGATATTCTGGCTCTAAAATAGAAATGGTATTTGGGGTTGTGATAGGATATCATATTGCCCAGTCAACTTACCTCAATATTTTTCAAATTTGAATGTAGAAATTAAATTTTTTAAGTACAAAAGTTTTCTGGGAGAATTTTAGTTTAGTGTGAATAAATAAAAGTGAATTTATTGTGGATTATTCATATGCTAGACTCTGCTAGCATTGTCTTGTGATATCTTGCTTTTTGTCTGTATTGCTAGTTACAACTGCAATATCACCATTTAATTTTTGTAATGAACCCAGTTAAATAAAAGAAGTATAAATAATTGATTACCACTAAATGAAGGTTAAATGATATTAAGGTAGGATGCACAAATGAATGTTCCATCATAATTCAAGTTGAGAATAACAGATCAGCAATGAGGCTTCCTCAAGCACATGAAGTCAAAATAGGCAAAAGACAAAAGAGCGTGCACTGTAGTAGCTAGTACCATATTCATGTTGTGGACTGCTAATATCTAGAAAACAACATCAGCTATTGTACTATACTGTAAATTTGAATTTTTCTACTTTTTATTTCCTAAACTTATTTGGCCATTATAACTGAAAAATAATAAGTTTTATTAGTAGATATATTCTCTCTTTGTACACATACATAAGCACAACATATTTTATGTAATTTCTAAAATAATTCACCATTTTGTTATGTAAGTGAACAAAAAACTGTCAATAGACATGTCATTCAAGGGACTTTGATACAAATCAACATAACACAATATATACTTTCTACTTCACAGTCAAAGTGTTCTTTTTGATATCAAAATCATTGATAAATGAATGGTTGTAAACAGAGGGACAGAAAAGTTAAGAGCATTCATAGGACAAATCACAGAAAAGTTAAGAGCATTCATAGGACAAATAAGTGGCAGTGAAGGAGTTGTATTTCAGCCTAAACCCTCTGATTCCTAAATCAACGACCAGCTGATAAACTATTAGCTCTCTTTTTCAAGAACCAATGATGCTCTAAGGCATTATATCTATGGAGGCATTGGAGCTCAGAAGTTCTCTGGTTGTCAGTCTCAAGTTTAAAAAAAAACGCTTTCACTCTGCTGCATAGAAGTCCCTTTTGTCAGCTTTGGGAACTTCCTCTGCTAAGAAAGTAGGATAGCAATCACTTAAATCTGGATCTGGTTGTCTCCATTTAATCAGAGTAAACTTACTTTATTTGCTATATATGCTGATCTTCCATTTAAGGTCACATTAAATTAAAATATTCTGGGGGCCTCCCTGGTAGCACAGTGGGTTAAGCAATGCACTATGAAGCAAACTGCAGCCACTGCAGCACAAATTCGATCCCCCCCATGGCTCAGCAGACCTCTCCTGCCTCGCCCCCTGCTCCCCTCAGCAGTATGTTTCAGTCAGTTTGCCTGTTCTGTTCCCCACTCTGTCTCTGGTGAATCCTCTCACCTCCCTGGACTCTGGCTATACCCCAGCTCTTGTATGCATAAATAAATAAATCTTTTAAAAAAAGAAAATGAATGGATAGAGTAATTGCGGAATATATACTCAGTGAGATACCACACAACTATTTAAAAATGAAATTTTGTCTTTGGGACAAAAAAGAAAGGACTGCAAAATGGAAATGCTAATTTGGTAATGCTAACTGAAATGCATGGTAATGCTAATTGAAATAAGTCAGAAAGCGAAAGACAGATATGAGATGGTTTCACTTTAATAGAAAACATATACTGGCTAAATATAGCAAAACAAAATCTTGGACTTAATGCAAAAATTTACTGATTACTAGAGGAAATGTGGTGCAGAGGGAAGGAAGAGGTTATGGGAGAGAATGATAAAAATTAAATAATACATAATTGTGTATTTTTGTCAATCTTATGAGATATATTATTTTCTCAAATTTTCAGACATGGAAGAGGTTACATAAATGGCTGCAGGTCAAATGGCTAATGATGGTGTGAATTCAATCCTATTAACATTATGTGTGGCAAATCCTAAGTGCTATATAAATAATAGTTATGATTATTATCATGAATTCCAAAATCATATATAATTTTGAGTGGCCTTTTCCTTTTTGTTCCTCTAATACAGAGTTTCCATGCTGCTCTTGATCAGAATTCCTTTCTTTAATCCCCTTGGAAATAAATCATATGAGTGCTAAGCCAGAAAACAATCATACACACTTATTCCTCTGCTCTAATTCTGAGCCACTGTATGAACACTTTGGTATTTTCTGAAAGAGCAAATGGCTTTCCTATCAAGTACAGTGATTTAACAGCATTCCATCAGTCTCAAAATTTTACTTACTGTTTCTCCTTTGAGACTCTAAGGTTTTCATCTAAATAGTTCCCCCCAAGTTATTTTGGCTGCTATGGACTGAATTGTGTGTTTAGTCAAACTTCTTTTGTAGAAACCCTAACCAACAATCTGACTGTATTTAGAGATCCATAAAAAAAGGGAATTAAAGTTAAATGAAGCCATAAGTTTGCAACTCTAATTCAATAGAACTATGCCCTAAGGAAGTGCAAGAGACAGAAGAGATCTCTCCCCTCTCCCATCCCTCTCTATTTACACTCCTGCCCCCATTCTTGTCCCCTACCATGTGAGGACTTAGCTTGAGAAATAGGCCAGGAAGATAGCTTACAACCAGAATCCTAACAATCAGTATCTTGAAATCCCCGCCTCTAACACTGCAAGAAGATAAATTTCTTGTTATGTCACACCAAGCAGAACTAAGAACAAAGACAATCAAACACCTCACTGGAAGGAACTTGAGTTTTTTACTTCGCTTTGCTGACAAGTCAAAATCATACTATATACACCATATGTTAGGTAGGAAGTTCAGGTTATAAACATTACCCTTAACTACCAAATTATTTTCTCATCAATCCAAAAACCTTAAGGAAAGTTAGATTTTTTAACTTAAAAATTCTTCTAACTTTCATGTCTTCCTCCAACATTTCTTTATTTCTGAACAACCTATAAAGTACAGCTAGATTAAATGTTCCTAAAATATCATTCTCATTAATCATTACATTACCTCTAGTGAATCCTTAGGCACTGCATGGATCATATCCAGATTCCTCAATTCTGGCACTCAAAGCCTGCCCTCAAATAGCCCTTCATAAATAGCTAGCCTTATTTCTGATGTTTTCCCTATACAACTATTCATTCACTAAGACTGATAGTCTCATTTTAAAAATAATATTTATTTTCATATCATTGCTTTTAAAGATCAAATGAGATATTGTTTGCAGAATATTTATTACAGTAACCTGGGTATAACAAGCACTCAGTTTGCAGTCATCTTAATTATTCATAATGACCACATAGTGTCTTCTATAATAACAACAGACATTTCTTAACAATTAATAGGTACTAAAATTTACTTTAAATATTAATTATATTAAAAGGTTAATAATAATTTCTTTCTTTTGTCTTTTCATTTTATACATTAAGAAACTGAGTAAAAGTTATAAAAGTTGTTCAAAGTCACAGGGAGGAAGTCATACTTCTACTTCTAGAAAAGCAAAAATTTGCTTTTGCTCCTAACATTGTAAAAATTTAAACCAAAACACTATGGTCCCTTTACTATCTCCTTCTTCTACACTAACTTACTCTATGTGCTCCCTCACATTTTCCTAGTATATCTCTGAATATTCTATCTTTTATTTTAGAAAACCAATTTGTATATTTTTATCATTTTTAAAAAAAGATTTATTTATGTATGCATACAATAGCTTGGGTACAGGCCAGCGGTGCGGGCAGTGAGAGAAGTCACCAGAGACAGACTGGGGAGCAGAACAAGCAGATCAACTGAAGTATACCACTGAGGGGAGCAGCAGTTTAGGCAGGAAAGGTCTGCTGGCCATGTGGATTACCTTCCTGGCTGGGGATCGAACTCATGCTACAGCGGTTGCCTATGCTTCGTAGTGCAGTGCTTAAACCTTGCGCCACCAGGGAGACCCCTTATGTTTATATTTTTATCAATATTAGTTCAAAACTCTTCTCTTTATCCTTAGCTCAACACACTGGGTTTCCCCCTTTGCCTTATACAGTATCTGGATCTTCCCAAATGCAACATTTACCTAAATATCATATTCTAAAATGTCATTAAAATTATTCAGTTTGAATACAAGTCCTGGCAGTATGAGCTATTTTGTGTTTTCAAAGTTCCGAAAACCTAAACCACACACATTTAAATTAGATTATTTTTAAATAATGAATTTGTTTATCAAAATATAGAGAATAAAGGATGCCACAGGCTGGAAAAGTTTTCAACATATAGAATTGACAACAAAAATTGTTTGGAGTATATAAAATCTATATAAATCATAGAAAAAAAAACAAGTTGAGCAAGAAAGCAATATAGCCACTTCTCAAAAGAGGTTACCCCATTAGTCAATAAACAAAGAAAAGCTGCTCAACTTCATTTACACAGTCAGAAGAGTCAAAAACTTAAAAGTTGATAAAGTCAAATAATGTTGAGGATATGGAAAAACTAGAGTTTTCAAATTCTTCTGGAAGCAACTTTATTTCTAGATATATTTACATTACATATATATGTGTGGGCACCATTCACTCAAAATAGTGAATGGAAACAACAAAAAAAACACAGCAACATTCCTACCAGCATAATTTGCATAGCATCAAAGTAAATGCAACCCAAGTGTCTGTTAAAAGTGGAAAGGGTAGCTAATTCAAACATATATTTAAGAGATATATATTTATATAGGAATGAAAATGAACGGCAGGTACATGCAATGAACAGGACAAATTTTGCAAATATAATATGAAATGAAAGAAGCTGGTCTCAAAAGTCTAAGTTATCTAGACAAACTAAATTTAAAGCAGATTCATTCAGTCTATTGTGTTGAGACAAGATACTGCTTCCTTTGGGAACGGAGAATGGGTATTGTGGAGATGATGCATAAAGGAAGCCTCTGAAATACTGGCAGCATTTCATTTATTGACCTGGGTGGTATGTATGTAGGTGTTTGTTTTGTGAGTCCTGCATTTATGTCAGTGTGTGGGTGAGGTGATCTCGAAATGACTATTAAATTGCTTAACTGGTTAGTATAGACTAAGGGATGCTTCATCGTCACTTCTTTTATTAAGCATTAAGATAGTGGTGTGAATGAAAACCACTTCTATTCAACATACAATTATGTGTCATAGCTAATGAAATAAAGCTAGAAAAATGATGACTTACAAGTAAATCTAAATTTGTAGATGATCTGATTGTTCACATCTAAAATAATCCAATTAAATTTTATGCTTTTATGGAAACTCTTAAACACCCTCATTAATGTTACTACAATAATATAACATTATACAAAAATCAATGGACTAGTTTTATATCAATTAGAAACATTTAAAAAAGTAAGTTTTTAAAAAGAGGATACAGACTTACGTTTCCTATTGTTCCTCATATGACATATAGCTAATAATTCTGGATATTATACATATACATACATATATATATAAAATAAATTTAAGAAAATACTTAAAAATGGAAGGAAGCCAGAGTAACGGAGCATTTGACCTAAAGAATGATGTGGTGGTGAATTCATAGGAATTTCCTTTTACCTCATTTATCCCAGAGTTTGTACTCAAGAAGTCAGCAAACTGGAAATGCCAATGGATGTAGAAAAAAAAAAAAAAATCCCATAAAGTCTTCTCTCACTAACCAAAGAATCAAGAAAGAAGCAAATGAGTAGGACAAAAAAAATTCATGAAATAATTACTCTACTCCATACAAATGCCACAGTAAAAACTTTGACAGCAAACCCATTAACATACTGTCTGAATAGGGATTGAGACTTACATCTTTTCAAAGTAACAAAATATGGCTCAACACTCTTTCTGAGACAACATTAGAGGAAACAAAAAAGGAATAAGGACTTTTATCCCTGCCTGCCACTAACAGACCCCTTATATTTGCATTGTCAATGGAGACCACACGAGGAATCTTAATTTTCATCCATACCTGGCTATAATGAGGTATCCTTTCCCCTTCATACTGGAGTGAAATCAGTGAGGATTATAGTACAATGGAGACTTTCATCATTGCCCAGTGATAGTGAGACTTTGTGGTTTTGTGCCACGTTGTGGCAGTGGCGACTACATAGAGAACTGGAATTATCCCTGCCAACTTAACTGTAACAATAATGAGACTCTTTAAGGGTCAATAAAGGGAAAAAGGATGATCTGGACTTATTCCTCTATCTGATGGTAACAAAGCAGTATCCTTTTTTCCTTCTACCAGAGCATTATCCAAAAGAGTCAATTAGAAGTTTAAATAAGATCCAGAGTCTCAAAACTTAATACAAAAATGTCCATATTTCAGTAGAAAAATACTCAACAATATCAAGATCTCAAACAGGATTTAAAAATGACAATCAATACATGTCAATGTCATAGTGAAAAGACATTAGAATTATTTTATAATGATTTATTTATGCATATAAGAGCTGAAGTGTAGGCCAGAGATGCAGGGGTAAGTGGATTCATCAGAGACAGAGTGGGGAGCAGAACAGGAGGATCAACTGAAATCAACTGCTGCTGAGGGAAGCAGCAAGTGAGACAGGAAAGGTCTGCTACATCATGTGGGTTAGCTCCCTGGCCAGGGATCGAACTCATGTTGCAGTGGGTGTTGATAGTTTCCTGATGCTAAGACTTAACCCCTTGCACCATCATGGAGACCCTTAGAATTATTATAGAAAGATTTTACAGAAGTCACAATACAAACACCTCAGTGAGCAATTATAAGCATGCTTGAAAATAAAGACTTCATTGAGAGTTGTGAGTCTCACCAAAGAAGTAAAGAATAATCAAACTGAAATACAAAAACTGAAAAATAAAGTAAATTAAAAAAAAAAGACCAGTCAGTGGTTTCAAAGACAGAGGAAAGAATCCATAAACTGGATAATAGAAAAAAGAAATTGTCAGGTATGAACAACAAAAAGAATTTCAGAAATGGATAGGAATATAACAAAAGAGCTCTGTGTTTTCAGAGTCCCTGGAGAGAAGAATGCGGCTAAAAAAACACTAAAAGAAATATGACTAAAAAGATTCTAAATGTGGCAAGCAAAATATACTCAGAGATTTAGGATGGAATGAACCCCAAGGAAAAAAAGGAAAGAAATCAATGGCAAGGCATGAACATAATTAAAGCTCTAAACTCTAACAATGAAGAAAAAAATCTTAAAGGGACCTCCTGGGCAGCGCTGGGGTTAAAAACACAGGTCTATCAAGCTATTGCCAGCTACTGCACCAGGAGCTCAAACCCCAGCCAGCCAGGGAGCTAACCCACATGTCACAGCAGACCTCTCCTGTCTCACCCTCTGCTACCCTCAGCAGTATAGCAGCATATTACAGTAGATCTGCCGTTCTGCTTCCCACTCTGTATCTGGTGAATCCTTTCCACCTCCACCCCCAGCACCTCTGGCCTATACCCCAGATCTTGTATGCATAAATAAATAAATCTTTAAAAAAATCTTAAAATAACTAGAGCAAAAGACACTTAACTTGTAAAAAGAAAAAATATAATTCAATGACAATTTAAAAAGTTATAAAAAATGATACATTCAAAATACTATCAATACATCAAAGTAGAAATGTTAAAAATATCCAAGGAATATAGACTAAAGCAAGAAAATCAAAACAGAGAAATGAAAGCATAGAGAAAAATCAGAAAACACAACATAAAATTTCTAAATTAATAATTACATTAAATGTAAGTAACCTAAATATGCTAATTAAAAGAGAGATGGATTAAAAGTGTAATCCAACTGTGTACTATATATGTGAAACTCACTTTATGTTCAACAATATATGTATAGAGTTTAAGTAAAAGAATGGGAAAAGATACGTCATTCAATTATTGATCAAAGGAAGACTGGTAGCTACATTAATATAAGAAAAAAGACATAGAAATGTACCATAGACAAAGAGATCACATAATAATCAATCTACCAACAAGTCATAGCAAACGGAAACATGCATGCACAAAGAACAATATTGATACAAAGTATGTGAAGCAAAATTGATAGAATGAAAAGAGAAAATTTAAAAACCCACAGTTAAAAATTTTAACGCATTGGTCTTCAAAAGTAGCAGAACAAATGAACAGAAACTCAGCAAGAATATAGAAATCAACACCATAAACCAATCTAGCATATTGCTGTAAAGTCTAGCCATTGCACTAAGATAGGAAAAGCCATACTAACTTTAAAAGAAGAAATCTAATTATTTTTATTTGTAAATGACATGGATAGTGATATCGAAAAATTCCAAGGACTCTACAAAATAACTACTAGATCTAGTAACTTGAATCAGTAAATTATACAGGTTTTTGTATACAAATATATAAGAGAAACATACAGAAACGTATTTTTGTATATCACCAAATGTGTAGCATCAAAATTACAAATACAGTAAGACACAATTATGAAAAATACTTTGCTGTAAATTAAACAAAACAAATATATATGCCAAAAATGTGGTATATTGATGAAGA
Organism: Galemys pyrenaicus; assembly: GCA_019455555.1. Classification (NCBI taxonomy): domain Eukaryota; kingdom Metazoa; phylum Chordata; class Mammalia; order Eulipotyphla; family Talpidae; genus Galemys; species Galemys pyrenaicus. Next base: position 5,028,091 of record JAGFMF010011393.1, read on the forward strand.
AAAATTTTTGAATTTAAATAAATGGGGAAAAGCCATTTTCATGGATTGGAAGACTTGACATTATAAGGAAGTCATTTATCTCCAGACTGATATATATGTTTTACATGATTTCTTTAAAAATTCTAACAAAATTTTTTATAGCTTTTATCTTTTTTGATTGCTGAGTGGTATTCCACTGTATATATGGGTCACATATTTTTTATCTATTATTCTGTCTTTGGACGAACAATATTATTCTCAAATTTGCAATGGAAAGTCAAAGAAACTAGAATGGCTAAACATTTTTAGAGAGATAACTTAAAATGTGAGAAATCAGTCTATCTAATTTCAAAACATACAATCAGAGTAACTAAGATTGGCACAGAAACCATGGTACTGGCAGAGAAACTGATATAGAACAGAGCCCTGAATCAAGAATCATACCCACACAAGTATATCCAAATGATTTTTAACAAAAATGAAAAAGTAATTCTTTAGAATAATCTTTTCAGTAAGTGCATTATTGGGTATCCATAGGTTAAAAAATTATTGGGCATCCATAGGTTAAAAAAATGAACCTCAACCTAAAAATTCACCATCTATAAAACTAACTAAAAACAAGCACTTAAATTCAAAACAAAACTATAAAAATTTTAGAATTAAACATGGAAGAATATATTTGAGGGCTAGGGCTGAGAAAAAAGTTCATAGACATAATACTAACTAGGATGATCCATAAAACAAAAAGTAATTCTAAACATCATTCAATCACAATTAAAACATTTTTTGTCTCAATATGAAAGCAGAATGATAAACTTCAGTCTAAGAGGAAATACTAAATATTTTCAAAAACAGATCTAAGAAAGGTTGAGTAACTGGAATATAGCAACACACTCTCAAAACCCAAAAATCTCAAAAAAATCCAATTAGAAAGTGAGCAAAAGGTATAGAGGCATTTCAGTGAAGGTGACGTACAGATGACAAACAGTAAGATCATATGAATATCCTCATACATCCAAAAGAGTGATCAAAACAAAATAGAAGCCAGACAAAATTTTGGTGCGGTATGGAGAAATTGTCTTGTTTCATTTCTTCGGGAAAATGATACAGCCATTCTTGAAAAATACCATATAATTTGGCAACTGCATTCCTGGTCATTTACTCCAAATAAATAAATCATATTTGCAGAAATGCACAAATGTAAATTTATAACTTCACTTTTACCATATAATATTACTTCAAAGTAAAAACTAATAAACAATTGATACATGCAAAAATCTCCAAGACATTTGGAGTGAAAAAAAAAAGCCAATGTTAAAAATTCATGTGCCATATGAATATATTTTTATAACATTTTGAAATGAAAATATTATAATTATGAAGACCTGGTTAGTTGCCAGGGGTAAGCAAGATATGGAAGCTTGCAAAAAGTGGGTGACTTTAAAAGGTCAATATGTGAGTTCCTTATGCACCCTTGTGACTCAGGGGTTAAGTTTCAGCACTATCAAACTAATGCCCATCATTGCAGCATGAGTTCCATTCCAGGCCAGGGAGCTGACCTACATGACACAGCAGACCTCTCATCTCACCTGCTGCTTCCCTCAGTAGTATATTTCAGTAGAACTGCCTATTTTGACCCCCACTCTGTCTCTGCCTCACTCCTCCCCCAAATCTGGTCTATATCCCAGTTCTTATATGGATAAGTAAAATAAATATATCTTTTAAAATGTTCTCCATCCTAACTATATTAATATGAATATCCTGTTTGTAATATTGTGAGATATTTTTATGAGATACTACAGTCAAGACACTATAGCACATTTATACGAAATTTTAGTACTGTATTTTAAAACTGCATGTGACTCTAGAGTTATCACAAAATTATTAAAAGTTTAATTTAAAGACATAAGCAACATAATAGCCTGCTTTAAAACTTTAGAATAAATTTATCAACATATCTGTAGGCTTTTACGCAAAGCAACTGAGGTACATTGAAGGTTAAAAGAAACTAGGTAAATGTGTTAGAAGTTTTAATATTATAAAAGCTCTTCTAAAATTAATCTTAAATGTATGTAATTAAATCAATATGTCAATTGGGTTTTGTGGAGGACAAGGTTATAATAAACTGATAGTAAAATTCATAGGAAGAGCCAAACAGGCATCAATTTGGAAAAGGGAACACAGGGAGAAGTGAAACAATCACAGAATAACCCCTAGTATAAAACCAGAATACCTAAATAGTCTAATATTAAAAACAGAATAGTTAGATGAGGCAGCACTTTCCCATGTCATGTTACAATCCCTGCTAATAATACAAAATCTTTACTCATATTTGCAAGGTTTTGAAAGCTTGAGGTATGTCAAAGCTGAGAAATGAGTAGACTATTTAAAAAATGATATTATGAAAATAGATATTCTATACGGAAAAATATAAAATGAGACTCCACCATTGTACTACATCAAAGTTAATTCCATGCAGAATAAACACATAAAAATGCAAAAAGAAAAACTTAGTAACTTTGAAAAAATGTAGACTATTTGTGACCTTGCTGAGCAAATAATTTGTTGAACACAAGACATAGTAAGTTTATAATATTAAAAAATATCAAATTTATATTTTAAATAATTATAATTAAGATCATGCTTTACATCATAAAATATGTATAAAAATTGACCATGCTCTTTTATGTAAAAAAAAATTACATTCAGGAAATTTTTAAAAAAACTATTAAAACAAAACCATCCAATCAGAAAATGCAGGTAAATTAATGAATTAATTAATTAAGAGAATGGGACACAGCAAAAGCAGATATAAGAGGAAAATATATAGCAATACAGGCACACATTAAGAAACAAGAAAGAACACAAAGAAACAACCTAACCTCACACCTGAAAGAACTGGAAAAAGAACAATAGGAAAACCCAAAAGCCAGTAGAAGAAAGGAAATAATAAAAATCAAAGCAGAAATAAATGAACTATAAGAAAATGATCCAAAAGATCATGAAACCAAAAGCTGGTTCTTTGAAAAAAATAGACAAACCCCTAGCTAGACTAACAAAGAAAAAATGGGAGAATACACAAATAAATAGGATAACAAATGAAAGAGGACAAATCACAACAGACACAGCAGAAATCAAAAGAATAATTAGAGAATATTATGAAAAGCTATATGCAAACAAGTTCAACAACTTAGAAGAGATGGACAAATTTCTGCAACTTTAAAATCACCCAAAGTTAGATAAAAAAGATATATAATATCTAAACAGTCCAATTACAAGTAGTGAAATTGAAACAGTAATCAGCATTGAATCTGTAGATCAAAGCCCTTCCCAGAAATAAAAGAAATAAAAGTCCAGGTCCAGACAGCTTTATAAATGAATTCTACAAAACATTCAAAACGGAATTAGTACCTATCCTACATAGACTATTTCAAAAAATTGAAAAAGAAGGAGTTCTACCAAACACATTTTATGAAGCCAACATCACACTAATACCAAAACTGAACAGGACAACACAAAAAAAGAAAAACTACAGACAAATCTCTCTAATGAACACCGACGCAAAAATCCTCAACAAAATCTTAGCCAACAGAATCCAGCAATGCATCATCAAGATAATCCACCATGACCAAGTAGGATTTATCCCAGGAACACAAGGATGGTTCAATATTCGAAAGTCAACAAATGTAATCCACCACATCAACAAAAAGAAGAAAGAAAAAAAATATTATTATATCAATAGATGCTGAGGAAGCTTTTGACAAAGTTCAGCATCCATTTATGCTATTCCAATAAAAATTTCAATTGATGAAATTCATATGGAGACACAAAAAACCTCGAATAGCCAAAGCTCTCCTAACTGAAAAAAAGGGAAGTGCAGGGATCACACTTTCAGACTTCAAACTTTACTACAAAGCCACAATCATAAAAACGGCATGGTACTGGAGCAAAAACAGACACATAGAACAATGGAATAGAATAGAAAGCCCAGAAACAAACCCACAAGCTTATGAACAACTAATCTTTGACAAAAGAGCAAAGAACATGCAATAGAATAAAGACAGCTTGTTCAATAAATGGCGCTGGGCAAACTGGACTGCTCCATGCAAAAGAATGAAACTAGAATACTGCCTTTCACCATGCACAAAAATCAACTCAAAATGGATTAAGGACTTAGACA